>CM030361.1:185031092-185183592 GCA_017893485.1 Hemerocallis citrina
AATAACTTTAATAGAGATTTTAAGAGAAATTTCGGCAGAGTCTCTGTCATGCCCCGCTTCCCAAAATACGGGAATACGAGCACGTGACATGGCCCAGTGAATGATTTTAATCTCATCCATAAGCTGTACCAGTCTTAACTCAACAACATGAAAAGAAATAATCACAACCATGCAGAAAACATAATCACATAAACATAAAATTCAATAACCAAATATGGAGTACAAGAACTTACCAAATTGCTCGAGAATATGCAATGCGGTAACAGTTCAACGAGTTCCTTTCGGTTACCCATCACTGTACCTATGTGACGTAACTCAAAAGAAAGAAGAAGAGAACCTATTAGAGAAAGCTTCGGGCGACAAGTAGTAGAAAGTAGTAAAATAGGAAATAAAGGACTATGTAACAAGAACAGAAATTGGAACGATATTGGAGTCAATAACTGATAAACGGTAACAAAATCAAAAGTTGATAATCAATAATTCAGAAATCAGGAATCAATGTTTAATAACTAGTATTCAGTATTAGTGTCAATGTTCATTGTTCATTTATGTCTATAAGTCTATTATTCATTTTAATTCTAACTAATGTACGTACTACTGCATCCCATACTATAGGTTCCATGCTTACAATCAATTTCGTTTAGTCTAAGGTGGTAGATTATATAGTTCATGTACTGGATATGATGATGATAACGGTAATAACACTGGACATGTGTAGTTTCTTACACGATGCCGATAACGGTAAAACACTGAACATGTGTAATTTCTTACATGATGCCAATAACGGTAATAATCATTGGCCATCATCTGAGTACAATCACTATGTTATTAACTACCTTGGTCAACCCTTAACCCTGGCTTGAGTTACCATTTTTTTTATTAACAATCATTTATGAACATGCATGCATGTGATCAATGTGGATGATGGTATCAGTACTCATGCAACAGGTACAATCGATGAGACCGGTAGCACTAGTACAATTCCAAGATGATGTCAAGACTATACAATACATGAAATATACATGGTCCAATTCATTAAATATGGAAAAACACAGTTTATATGCAAAACATAACAATATATGTACTAAGTGTACTACAATTTCTATGTGCAAGATTTTAAGTTATTGTGTCAGGAACCAACCTCAGTACAAAGTCCAGCAACGACATGGCAGTATATGTGAATGTTCCACAGTACAATAAATTTACAGTTTAAGTTTGAAGTCAACAATAATAGCACGATGAGAATATTATGAATCAAATAACATGGTACAATAAAGAAACAATGGAGTTCAATTAAATATTATATTCAATTTGATTACTACTTGCCGGATTTCAAAGAGTATTTTTTTGAACTAGAAACAATAAAATAAGTTCAAGGGATGCTTGCCTGTTAGGAGACAATTCTGAATATGAAGAGAATAACGGGATAAGAATCCTGACGGCGACACGTACACTCCATGTGCAAAATAATAAAAAAGCAAATCAAGTCCACAAAATAGCAACCACAGCAACTAGGATCTCCCAAACAGCAAACTCCAATACACACTAATCCCCTTTTCACAAAACACCAAACAGCACACCAAAACTCCAACTCTTCTCTTCCACACAAAACAGCATATGCCAAGCACATAACCAAATACCAAACACCCAAAATAAAAACCGAATCACACATAAAACAGCACCAACCCAAAAACAGAACAGCAGATCCCCTAACCAACAAACACCAAACACCAGATCTCCTCTTTCACACAATAGCCACACATCAAAAGCACTATTGTGCTTCTCCTCGACTTCGACAGAGAGAGAGAGCAGGCAGAAGAGAAGAGCGACAGCTAGCGGTGCATGAGACGACGGTGCGGCACTGCGGCGGGGCAGTGACGGCGACGATGCTAGGGATCTTTGGTGGTTGTGGGGTGAACGAAGAAGGGATTACAGTGGATGGAGGAAGCACATGGCATCGACAAAGTGCAGAGAACGGTGGTGATGATGGCTCGAGCCGGAAGCGCTCAAAGGTGGGGCTTCGAGGATGGAGTGGACGACACTCGGGCTCGAGCAGGAGGCGATGAAGCCTGAGGGGGAGCTTCGATTGGTTTTGGCGAAGCTCGGAGCTCGAACGGAGGAGGAAGAAGATGACGGAGTTTCGAGTTCTTGGCAATGGTGATGGGCAATGGAGACGAGGATGATGCTTTGGGATGACGATGACTGGTGGAGACGACGGGGGCTCGAGCTCGAGGGTGGTTCGAGCGGGAGAAGGCGAACAAGCGAGGTGGGTTCTTCAGAGGTTGTGAGCGAAGGAGGAGGACGTTGATAATGGTGGTTGGAGGACAGTCGAAGGGGTGCAGTAGTGCTCTGTTTGGTTGCAGGCGAGGGCGGCACTGACGACGAGGAGAGAAAACGGGGGTTTCGGAGCATCAAAGCGCGGAAATTGCAGAAGGGGGAAACTGCGATGGTGATGGGTTCTCTGAGGTGGAGCTTCGACGAGGTGCAGGAGGGCGGTGCTCAGCAATGGAGGAAGGCCATGGTGAAGAGGCGGTGGCGGGGGGAAATGGGGAGGATGCTCGAGGATGAGATGGTGGTCGGGAGACGATGACGAGGATGATGGCATCGGAGGCAAGGCACAGGCGGTGGCAATGGCGAGTTGGTGGGTGAAGACGAGGAGAGGGGGAGAGATCGGGAGGGAGGTTGAAGATGAAGGATTGGCTTCTGTTTTAATGGAGAGAAAAAAGAGGAGAAAGAGTGACTGTAGGAGAGAGAGAAAGAGAGTAACGGGGGAGGGGTTATAATATGAATAAATATATATAATAGTATAATAATAAAGAGGGAAGAGATTGTAGGGATGATTGTTAGGATTCAAATTTTGGGGGGTTACGGGATGCGATGGGTGAGAGAGTGATTGAGGGGATTTGACTGTTAGTGGGGATGTGGAGTAGTTTGGGTTAGTGGGTTTGGGTACAAGATCCAATAGGAGGTGGGTTATAGGGTTTGGGCACAATATTGGTCAAATAGAAAAACAATCCACAACCAAATAAGATAAAAGACAATCTTTATAAAATTAAACTTTTGGTTAGAAAGAGGGAGTAAGATTCAAATAATCAACAGAGATTAAGGATAAACATGAATAATATTGGAATTGATATTGTTTGATACAATAATGAGACAAAACGAGTTGCTATAGAATTACAAAAGAGAAATATTAGCCCTTTCGCAGCGATTCCTTACAGAATTCTGCAAACAATTAAATATATCACAACTCAGGCATTTAATATCAATCCTCCCAAGTTCAATCCAAGCAACAACACACAAGCAACATATATATAGGGCTCTGGGAGCATAACTCATCATAATATGCAAGATATAAATTAAAACCCCAAAATTCGTTTACAAACATAATAGATTTTGGTAATTATATAAATATAATTATTTAATTAAAAAATTTCCAAAAAAAAATAAAACCCACAATGGTTAGCACCCGGGTCGAGCTCGAACCAGACCAGGCCGGTTCATTTCGGTCCTAGTTCGAGCCAGGCCGGGCCTTTTGTGAGCCGTGCCGTTGCGGTTTTGTTAGAAAAAAGTGGGGCCCGGCCAAGACCGAGCTTGAGGGGAGATTAAAGGTTGGGTTGGCACCGTTTCAGGGCGGGCCGGACCGGTCCTGGGCCGAACCGGACCTGGTGCCACCCTTAACTATTTCTCAAATGTTCTTCAAGACTAGCATAGACCTTTGTGATCCACGCACATGTATAATTATATTCTCAAGAATGCAAGCAAACAAATACTAATTACTATATCAAAATAATAATAAAATAATTAGAAGATAAGTTATAAAATAATCAAATTAAAACATTACATTCTTCTTCTTCTTCATCTTCTTTTTTTTTGTTCACATTTTTTTTTCTATCAAAATTTTTCTTCACATCATCCTTCTAATATTTTGTCAATACCCGTATCCTTGAATCGATTTAGAAATTAGCTATTTTTATTTGGTGGAAATTTTAGTCACTAAATTGATTAAGTCATTCTACTTGCGGGACTAAATTACAAATGTTCTTCAGTTGAGGACTAAATTGGAAAAACCCTATGTTGTAAATACTCATCAACTAAGGACTAAATTATAATAGACTATAATTAAGTCATTACAATTGAAAAGTTAATTTGCAAATTTAACAATTTGGGGGACTAAATTTAAAAAAATGCAACAATTCAATTAAGTCATTCTAATTGGGGGTTTAAATTGCAAATGTTATGATTTGAGGGACTAAATTGTAAATATCTGTTAATTAAGGGAATAAGTAACAAAAACTCTTCATGTTAAAAGCAGGGTATTTTTGTCAAAAAAAATTGAGGTATTTGACTGATTAAGTTGAGTGAAGTTTATAAAAAAAGAAATAGTTGAGGGAGGTTTATTGTAACACCCCAAATTCCAAATACAGGTAATTCATAGTACAACCAGAATCTTTACTTCAATTGCGTACAAATGTAACCCCCATTCCCACAAATACGTATTTTCTGAATATTTTCTGTATTTCGATATTTATATATTCATTATTTGTTAAAATCTTTTTGGATTTTATATTAAAGTGTTTTTCTGTCGAAAATTATATTTATTTCGAATAATTGTGTATTTTAATCTACTTCTATGTCTTATTGATTGACTATTTTTATTTGAGTCTAAATCAAATATATTATCATTATTGGATTATTTTAATACAATTGTTAAACCCGGATATTATTTTATTGTATGATTTTATTATTATAATAATTAATTGTCATTTTTTGATTATTTAATTAAAATTCATCTATTGAATTATTTTGTTATTGTACTAGACCTAGTTTTCTTGGAAAATTCCAATTTATTTTCAAGCCCACTTTATATTCAATTCATTTGTATTATTTATTTATTTATTTGGATTTAAATTCTTGTTCATGAAACTCTTGATCTTCTTGATGAATAATTTTCTTGTTAATCCTATTTTTTCCTTTTTTTTATTGTGGGTATTTTTATCCGAACCCTATTGTTTTAGATCTATCCCTTATTTGAACCCTAAAACCCAATTTCTATTGTTCTTGACCCAAAACCACTATTATTGGATCCTAAACCACTAACCCAACATCCCAATTGTACCCTATAAATACAACCCTAGTGCAAACCCAATTTGCACACAAATCGAAACCCTAACCGCCTATTCTCTCTCCTCTCTCCTCCGTTCTCTCTCTCTTCCGTTGAACATTTCCCGCCAAAAACCCCTAACCCACTTCCGGCGTCTTCCCCAGCAACTTCCGGCACCCCGTCACCACTCCCCCTCCGGCGCCGCTCTCCTAGCACGCGCCGCCGCCATAGTAATCCCCGAAACCCCCCTTGTCTCCTCCTCTTCCGTTTCACTCGACGCCAGAACCCAAGTAGCCCATCGCTGCTTCCTTGTTTCGCCCTCCTTCGTGATGCCGTCGACGACCCTGCTATCACGCCGCTGTCGGAGATGCCAGTGTCGCTGCCCGAAGCCCTCTACTGTTGCTGCAGTTGCCTTCTTTTTCGCTAGTGTTGCTGCAGTCTTTTGTGTGTTGTGTTGTTGGGTTCTTGAGTTGCACGTATATTGCACGTATTATTGGTGGGTTGAACTAGTTCGTGAGTTCGTTGCTTCGGGATCCTTATCCTGTTATTCTTGGTATTCGTTATCAGCGTCTAAGAGGCAAGTCACTGTTCTCTTGAATATTAATGTATCAAATTCAAGTTTTGTTGAAACTCTTGCAAGTAGATCTGTTTGTTATTGTATTATCCATTGTTCATCTCTTCGTTGGGTCTATTGAGGGTTTACACGAGCTAACCCCAGTGTTCTTGACATCGTGCCACTTTTGACTCTAAAGTTTGGATCTTTCATGAATGCATATAGAATTGATAATAGGGTTATTCATATAATTAACACACAAATTAATTATTGTAGAAATAACTACTAGGTTGATTGTTCGTTGTTTGATCGATAATAATTTAGTATATGCATGTGATTTTATTCTCATTTATCATGTTTTGACACCCATCATGCTGATTACACAATTTATTGACTAAAGAATTGATACCCATATAGTTTAATTAATTTATTTTCATGAAAATACCCCAAAACCTTGTATATGCTAGCTGACCAGAAATTGTCTGCTGCTTTCGAACCAGTAAACGACCTTAAAATGAAATACTCTCTGAATAGGAATTGTAGCCTTATCTTTCTAGTTTCCAAAATATATTGAATTTTTGAATTCTGAGTTTTGTAGCAAAAGTTATGCCCGTTTTACTACAGCTACGTTTTCAATTCCAGATTTTTAGATTCTTGTATCTTGCATGTTTAAACAGTAAAAATGATGATCAAATGATAAAATTATAATCTGAAAATCTCCAGATTGTTGCTTAACATGTTTAGGAGTCCAAAATATTTTTACTGAATTTAATATCGTGTTTTTGCTGATTCAAAAATTAAAACAACAAGATGTCGAATTTCTGCCTGAACATGAAATTTGTAAAGAACCGTGTGTTTGACCAAGCTACTGTTATCGGAATTCGATCTTTAAATATGAGTTGGAACCGTGTGGAAGTATAGTTTCCAGTTTTTCTGACGGATTCAACTTTCAATTTCTGAGTCAGCGGGAAACTATATTTTTGTACAGACTGCGCTTGCTGTCCAGAATTTTAGATTCCACTTTTTAATAGATTAATTATTCTTATATCATCCTAGTGCATGAATTAATGAATGTATGTTGCATTGCATGTTCCCAATAAGTTATTGTCACTATTTTAATTGCCCTATTTCATCTTATCACCCTATTGTTTCCCTATTGATACTATTGTTCACCTCTTGTCCCTTAATTGCATATTGTGTTGTTGCATTGATAAATAATTAACAAGCCAGAGTTTAAGGGATTGATTTTTAGTAGTGGACAATATAGGAACTATACTCGGAGGAGGGGCCTGTGTTTCCATAAATAATGTTCTGGCTATTGTTTTATTGGTGATTGTGGTTATGGTCCTAACCCAATCTATCATGTATTGTATCGTTGACGATGACCGTATCATACACCGAAAGGTGAATAATGTTTATCATTGAAGAGTACATGAACTATAGAGCCCACCACTTAAGTCTAAAACGACATTGATTGTATGCATCGAACCTGTAGTATGGGATGCAGTAGTACATGCATTAGTTAGGATAAAAATGAATAATAGACTTAAGGATCACACAAAATCGACATTGCATATTGTTCCTCATTATTCCTATTGATATCGAATTGATCATTGACTATTTTTACCGATTATTGAACCATTGTTTATAGCCAATTGCATCGATTATCATGATTGTCCTATATTATTGATTCCTATATTATTGATTCCTATTGATCCATTGACTTCATTGTTATACCGTTATTCCACTGTTCCCTACTTTTTCTAATTGTTGTCCATGACTTGATCTAAGGAAATTTTTTTCCTCTTTTTAGATGAAGTATATACAGGTAATGAAGGAGAATTTCCTGCTGGGATTGGTGAACAAACATTCTGAAGACTACTACTTTCTAATTGCTTATTGCTTTAATAAACTTAATGTATTGACACTTGTTATTATTGTGCATTGGATTATTATTGTATTTGACTTATGTCCCGAATATTGTTATTTGTTTTCAGACGTTGAATTATAATTGTATTTGGATATTTTTATTTCTTAATTCCAAGTATTATTGTTCATGAGATTATTATTATTGCCTGCACATTTGTTCTGTATAGATTATATTATTGAGTTAATCGGATAAACAGTTTATGGGTGACGTTAGTCATTCGCTGGGCCAATATTACGTGCTCATATTCCGTATTTTTGGGAAGCGGGGCACGACAACAAATTTTAAGGAATCAAAAACCGTTTCATTACAATGTTATTTTTTATAATACGCAATGGAAATTTACGTAAAAGAATTACAATTTATAACATTCAATATCTTAAATCTTGCGACACCCATCGTCGACGAACTTAAGTCCACGTCGCTCGCTAATCCGAGTCTTTGCAGTATGAAAACTGTGGGCATGTCAGTTGCATACAATTGACGCAATGCCATAATACGAACCTAATAGCTAATGCAGACATTCACACTATGATGCAACTTTAATGCGCACTTGTTTAGATTCTATGCATCACATACTACATAGGTCCGAGGACAAGCCTTTAACGTATTCTTCATTATAGAGTTCAATCCCTTGTTATGAAATGCCTAAACCCAATAAATATACTCCAACGCGTAATCACGTGTGAGTTGCACCCCGAGTATATTGGACCATACCGTGATACTATGAGCCCACACATTGTGGATTTACCTGACGTATCCTCAACCACGAACCCCAGAAAGTCAATCTTTCGTAACTACGAACCAGGCCTACCCCTAGCCCACCTCAGTGGATTTACCGGGCATATCCTGTCTGTCCCAAACATTTCTAGAAACCGCAAGTTCTTTACCAGCCTTTTTGCAAACAGAACATGCATACCCCTCCCTAGCCCACAAATAGATTTACCGGACGTGTCCTCAGTCGTGAACATTTCTAGGCCGCAGTACTTTACCAACAATTTCATCGGCCTGACCGTCCTATCCCTTTTGAAAATATAGTGCAACATCAAATCATTTGTTACATGAAAACATCATCATAATTATTCAGCCATCCTAAAGCCTCCTATCACGCCCCACTTCCCAAAAGAGAATACGAAATACAGATACGTGACTAAGCCCAGCGAATAATTTTTATCATCCATAAGCTGTTCAGAATCTTTACAACATCTCACAGAAATAATCAGAGTCGGAAGCAAAAGAATCAACCAAGTATGCACAATCGAATCAAATATATCAACAGAAATTTACTTGAAACCAAAATATATTAATCTTAAATAAATCAGATCTGAATAAGTTAATATCCTGGGTCACAATGCCCAAATACAAAATAAATCCAAGTATCAAATATAATTGTTCAAATAAGCAACAGAATAATAATGATGATAATAGATGCAAAACTTCAGCACTAATATCTCATGTCACCAACACCATCTGGCAACTGGTCATCCTGATATGCAATTAATCAATTGCAGGAAAAAGGAAAAGAGAAAACAAACTCCCATCAATGCAAGTTGCGGGCCGCTTGTGCAGGATACAAGCACATGGAATAAATAACAAATATAAAATAACAGCAGGAAGAAACATAGCATGGTATAGGTATGCCAACAGAAAGGTAACACCTAACATGAATCAGGAAAACAAATCAGATAGCATGGTATACTAACAGATACAGATAACATGTGTCAAGTGTCAAGTGTCATAGGGTATGCAGACATATATTCAGATGATAGTGTCAGATGATAGTCAGGCAGGTAACAGATAATCAGATTACAGATGTCAGATAAATAGATACAGATAACAAATAACAAATGTCATGTTCTTATAAGTCTTGTGTGATTACTATCTAGGTAGCACTTCATGCGTCCAAACTTTTTACCACATGATTGCTACATTCAAACAATTTCGTTTAGATTTCGTAGTGGAGTCTACAAGGCAGTGTACTTAAGGATCAGACAGACAGATATCACATAATCAGATCAGACAGACAGATAGAACCTATGGGTTCTCTTCTGAGTACACCTTCCTATAGGAAAGTAATGTAGTCAAGTTCAGATAAACAGAGTCGTGTATCATGTAGTCATGAACACGTAACAGATAGGAAACACGGGCCCTCTTTCTCAGTACACATTTCTATATTTTCCACTACTAGATCTTTTCCTTAACCTCGGCTTGGTCATTTTATTATTATTATCAGACAGACAAGTATGTGCAGAAAACAGAGTGATAATAGCATGGTATAAACAATTAACAGGTTCAGGGTAACAAATAAACATGTACAGACTAAATATAACTCATAAAAGGGTAGTGCAACTAAAATCTAGTTCAGGACAGCAAGACAGTACTGCACTAAAACTGGAATTCCTGTTGCTAAAAAAATGCAAATATGGATCCGTCGGCAAACATATATAAGTCATATAGTATTTCACAATATCACAACTCAAAACAGGTTTGAATCTAGAAAACATGTTCAGTCAGAAATCAGCATATGGTATTCAAAGTCAAAAAAACAGTATGAAAACTCTTTAACTAAATCTACGAAAAATCTGGGGTATTCCCCTATATGTGTAGTAACAGAATATAAAGTTTCATAATTTCCCAATATAAATAGTTTACTCTACAAAAATCAGAAAACATCAAGATGGAGTAGTCTTGTAAATCTGGAGTTATAAACACTGTAGTACGAAAACAGCAATATCTCACAAACCATAAATTGAAATCTAAGTCCGCCAAAAGGGTAATAAAATAGATACGGTAGGATAACTTTCATATTCAGAAATATTTTAGAAACAACAAGTAGAATTAGGTCAAAAATCAAATTCTTTACTGAACAGTAGTAAAATTCTGCATATAAATTTTTTATTTGCGAGCATGAAAAGTTTTGTAAAACTCCGTAAATAAATCTACCAAAATTCTGGGTAAACCCAATCAAGTCTAGAAGTACTGAGCACAATTTTAGATCAAAATAACAATTTTAACACCAGAATAATATTATTCTTCAGAATCCATAGAAAACACAATCTGAAAATCTTTCGACACTACTGTAGTAAAATAGACATAACTCATAACTTGTAAATCGAAACTGAGATCCGTCAAAAGGTTGGAAAATAGACAGAATCCTCTACAGTTCTTGTTCACAAAATATTTTTAAATACTGACCTTAATAGGGTCTAAAATACTGAACAACATCAGGGTAACAGAAAATGCAGATTTGTTCTTCATACTCAAATGAACATAGATCACACGAAATTCATCCAAACCAAATCAAACATAAAATATAGTTTACTAGATGTCCAAAAAACATGGTATAGGGTATTTTGCAAGTATTCGACAAGTACATCACAAATATCACATCAAGCACAGATATCTCAAAATAGCACGAGCATACACATTAAAAGTGGTCAACCCTAAGTTAATTCATGTCATATATGTCGTGAGGCAACTACGGTCAATCATCACAATAGAGACAATATCAACAAGAGGTTTTACACACAAATTGTCTCTAAAACCCAACTACACTACATGCGGTATTTAGTACTTGTATTACATAAAGAAAAGAATACAAGTTACTTACCTTAACCGATGACGAAAACGATGCAAGACCAAGAATAACGGGAACAGATTCCCGGCAACGAACTCAACGAACACACGAACCAAAAGCGAGCAAAACCCACGAACGAACGGAACATGAGAAACAAAGTCTAACAAATGCAACCATGAGCCAAACTCACGAACAACGAGAACAACCACACCACAACTACACTCGCACATGAGGAGCGAGCGAGAGAGACGACAGAAAACCGGTAAGGATGGAGTAGCGGCACAAGCTGTCGCGGATGCTGCTGGTTGTCGGCATCAGAGCAGCGCCACCAGGGGCGACGGAAGAGACAGGGTCGGGGGTGCACTGGTGTAGGCTGGTCACGGTGTGCAGTTGAATGGGGAACATAAGTACGACGGGAAGGGATAGCTAGGCCTCGGGAGACAGGAGAGTGAGCACCGGGGCTGGCGATCGGGATGGAGTGGACGGGAGAGAAGAGACAGAGAGTTCGGGAGGGTGTGCAGGAGTTTGGATGATGGGTAAGGGCGGCTAGGGTTTTGGGGTGAAGGAAGGGGAACAGTCGGTGTATTTATAGGGTGCATGGGTAGGGTTAGCTGAAGGGGGTTTTCGGGTATGGGTATGTGGGTTGATAACGGGGATATGGGTTAGGGTGTTAAGTAAACAGGGGTAGGTATTAGGATAGTTTGGGTTGGGTATTAAAATAGGTAATAGGTATTAGGTCTGATAATGGTATTAGATATTAGGATGGTTTTGGGTTTGGTTAAAATGGGTATGGATAGTCCAATAGGGTATAAGAGTATAAATTGGTTTAGACAATGGTTCAAGAAATAGGAAAATCCACAAGGAAAATAAATAGGGTGATACAAAAATGAGACGGGCACAGAAAAAGAAAAAATAAAATAGGCACGAGAAAATTGAATAAAGAGGATCAAAAGTAGATCGATCAAACAGAGACGAAACAAATGAGATAAAGGGATCAAGAAAACAAATAAAAAGATGATAAACAATTGTTGCCGCTAAATTTGGTGTGGGGGAAAACAAATAGTATTTGTGGATTCTTAGGAAAACTGAATAGCAAACCTGGTACCTGTTCCGTCGGAGTTTGACGCTGACTCCTGCCGTACACCTGTTAAAAGTGCGAGACACCGGGGTTGCTCCCGACCCTCCGACGCTCAAGTCAGTAACCAGGGATGATTAAGAAAGAGCGTGAAAACTGGCAAAAGATTGATTACCTCTCAATGGAGATGGATAGGGGGTATTTATAGGCGCCGCTGGGATCAGATTAGGAATGTAATCTTTAATCCCCAGTGAAGGGATAGATATGAATCAGGGCCGATGATTAGGATTTAATCAGAAACCCTAATTCTATCCCTTCTGGACCGGGTTCGCTGCGGGTTGAAACCCGCACCTAGTTGAGGTGGATCCATTTGCGGGTAAGTGGGTCTTTGGGGAAGATAACCAGTACTCGCTTCAGACCCGTTGGTAGGTAAAATTACCGTTTTACCCCTGAGCTTCAAGATTCGTGCCCAATTTGGACGGTTCCAATTTAACCCCATTTTTAGCCATATCACGAGCCTCCCACTCCTAAAGACTGAGTTTGATCAGCCTTTGAGGAGTAGTTTAGCTGTCTTAATGGCTAGTGGAGTTGTATCGGAGTCCAAATGGAGAGTTTTGAATCTCGAAGGGGGTAGTGAGGTGATTTTTCAAGCTGTAAGCTATTCTTAAGCTTCTCTGGATATTCGGCGATTTTTATCTATTTTTTTGGATTATTTATTTAATCTTGCGATGTGTTAATCAGTCGTTCGGGGGCCTTAACAATACTTTCTAGGCAATAATTGTTCGTTCAGGGATTCAAAAATATTCCTCCGAATTTATAATTATCTTCTAGAATTTCTAGTTAATTTTCCAGAATTTTTAGTAATTTTTTCGCAATTTTTAAATAAATAAAACGATTAAAATAAATAAAAACTAATTTTTAATACCGATTTATGGCGTGGCGCAATCTGGGCCTTTGATCAGTGCCGAGCGTGATTTCCTGGGCGATCAGACGATCCGCGCTCCTCGGCAGACAGTTTCTTCATATACGAGGGTCGGTTCCTCGTCCCCTGGGCTCGGCTGCTCGGTGCCTAGCTCGGAATCAGCCGAACTACGTGGCGCGATCCTGAGCATCCATTTCAGTGTGAATCCCCAGAAAATGCTATCTTGTCATTTAGTGGACGTGGCAAGATCTGAGCCGTCCATTATGACGAGTGCGCTTTTTGACAAGATCCAACGGCTGAGGAGGGTCGGCGGATTTTTTCTCCATATATGAGGGTCGGTTCCTCGTCCCCTCGGCTCGGCTGCTCGGCGCCTAGCTCAGAATCAGCCGAACTATGTGGCGTGATCCTGAGCGTCCATTTCAGCGTGAATCCCCAAAAAACGCTATCTTGTCGTTTAGTGGACGTGGCAAGTTCTGAGCCGTTCATCATGACGAGCGCGCTTTTTGATAAGATCCAACAGCTGAGGAGGGTCGGCGGATTTTTTCTCCATATACGAGGGTCGGTTCCTCGTCCCCTCGGTTGGGAAGCTCGGTGCCTTTTGCCGAGGTATGGAGTTGGATGTTTTAAAGCATCCTGGATTTGAAGCTTCGACGCCCTTCGGCCCGGCAGCTCGGCTGCTTAGCCAGGCTGTTCAGTAGCTTGGCTAGGCGAACTGGTGTCACGCAGCTCGGAAGGTACACGTGGTCAGATCTGGGGTGTCCATCATCGCGTGAATCACGAGGGTTGGGTTCAGATCACGAGAAAATGTTATTTTGTCGTTTTGTGAGCGTGGCGCGATCTGAACCATCCATCGTGTCTTGACACGAATTTTGGAGAGATCCGACGGTGATTTCACCTCGGAAGGATTTTTCTCCATATACGAGGGTCGGTTCCTCGTCCCCTCGGTTCGGAAGCTTGGTGCCTTTAGCCGAGGTATGGAGTTGGATGTTTTAAAGCATCCTGGATTTGAAGCATCGACGCTCTTTGGCTCGGCAGCTCGGCTGCTTAGCCAGGCTGTTCAGTAGCTTGGCTAGGCGAACCGGTGTCACGCAGCTCGGAGGGTACACGTGGTCAGATCTGGGGCATCCATCATTGCGTGAATCACGAGGGTTGGGTTCAGATCACGAGAAAACGTTATTTTGTCGTTTTGTGAGCGTGGCGCGATCTGAACCGTCCATCGTGTCTTGACACAAATTTTGGAGAGATCCGACAGTGATTTCGCCTCGGAAGGATTTTTCTTCATATACGAGGGTTGGTTCCTCGTCCCCTCGGTTCGGAAGCTTGGTGCCTTTAGCCGAGGTATGGAGTTGGATGTTTTAAAGCATCCTGGATTTGAAGCGTCGACGCCCTTCGGCTTGGCAGCTCGACTGCTTAGCCAGGCTGTTCAGTATCTTGGCTAGGCGAACCGGTGTCACACAGCTCGGAAGGTACACGTGGTCAGATCTGGGGCGTCCATCATTCCGTGAATCACGAGGGTTGGGTTCAGGTCACGAGAAAATGTTATTTTGTCATTTTGTGAGCGTGGCGCGATCTGAACCGTCGATCGTGTCTTGACACGAATTTTGGAGAGATCCGACGGTGATTTTGCCTTGGAAGGATTTTTCTCCATATACGAGGGTCGGTTCCTCGTCCCCTTGGTTCGGAAGCTTGGTGCCTTTAGCCGAGGTATGGAGTTGGATGTTTTAAAGCATCCTGGATTTGAAGCGTCGTCGCCCTTCGGCTCGGCAGCTCGACTGCTTAGCCAGGCTGTTCAGTAGCTTGGCTAGGCAAACCGGTGGCTGAGTCGTGGACTTGAGCACTTTGTGGAGTCTTTGTTATGAAACCAAAACGTCGCAACTATCTGCTTTGGCACTTTGGCTTCTTAGTGGGCTTTTTAGATTCCCAAGGAGGCCCAACATCATACTGGAGTTATAAGCTCTCACTCCCCCACCCCCAAGTTCATTTCACTTTTTACTCCAAACTTTTTACTTTCACTCTCTGCGCTCTCTGCTAGCGGCGATTTTTACTCCAAGGCGGTGATGTTAGCTGTCGCGGGGGCCAGGCGATTTCCGACGAGCTTATTCCGACCGTGAACGTCACTTCAAGGGCACGTCACTTCAAGGTCAGTCAACTTGCCTTAGCTTTTTTATAGAGATGTCAAGGGTGAACTCGGGGAGTGAGGCCTTGTCTTCGGGCGATAGTGGTGCCGAGGAGAGGAGGCAGACAGAGATCCGAAGGAAGGGGAAGCAAGTAGCCGAGCCATCTGTGGCCGAGGTGAGGAAGGAGAAGAAGAAGAGGAGGTTAGTGGCCCAATCTCCTGTGGTCGAGGTGATTATGGAGAATCCGAGGCAAGCCCCTGAGACGGGCCGATACCCTTGGGTACTGTCCGGGCACGCTGGGATTAGGCAGTACGAGGGCCACCTCATGAAGAAGGCAATCATCGGCCAGTCGGAGGTTTACGAAGAGAACAACCCGGTTCTGACTATCGAGGCGGATGAAATTGGATCGGTGCTATTCGAGAGGGACCTGCTCCGGATCAGAAAGGGGTTCGCCATCCCTCCGGAGTACAAGCTATTTCTCCCTGGCCCTGGGATGCGAGCGAACTCCAAGCTATCGTCGTCGGATATGTGCATGTTCGACTACGACTCTCTGAACGCCGGACTGCGGTTTCCCCTGCACCCCTTCATTCGTCTGGTCCTCGGGTGGTACTGCCTCGCGCTGGCCCAATTCATGCCGAACACATGGCGTCATGTGAACGCCTTCCTTCTCCAGTGCCGCAACGCCGAGGTTGAGCCGGACCTGACGGTCTTCCGAAGTATGTATCGGATAAACCGGATGCACAAGACCGAGCATCGGTACTACCTGGCGCCGAGGAAGGGTGTTCGGATTATAGAAAACCCGGACTCGATCAAAGGCTGGAAGGAAAAGTTCTTCATATTGAGGGAGCCATCGATGCTGCAAGTTCCGAGCCGATGGAAAGTAGAGGTGCCCAAGTTTGCGAGGGCCGACCCAGAACTGACTGCGGTCGAGGAGGAAGTGGCGAGGAAGATCGTAGCCCTCCCGATGTTGAGTTGGTGGGAGATGACCGAGGAGGTGCTGTACGGGTCAGGCCTTAGTCCGATCGACCCGAGTACGCTCCTAACATCTCGTATTATTATTATTATTATTATTATTATTATTTTTAAAGTCTTTAGCTCGTCTCTCTAACTCTTAATTTGCTTACTGTCCGATGCAGAGGCGCCGAAGATGGATTTTTTGGCCATGATGAACGAGAGGGGGAAGGTCGCCGATGGGAGGAAGAGGAAGAAGCCGAGCACAACTGCTTCGTCAGGCCGGCCCACCAAGATTGCTTCGACCACCGCTCCGCCTCCCCTGATCGCTGAGGCGCCCTCGTCGACGGTGGTTGTTGCCGAAGGGCCCTCGGCTCCTGTCGCCTCTACCCCGGTCGGTGAGGCCTTCAACGTCATAGCGGCGTTGTCGCTTGAGGCTCCGCCGTTGACTGCTCCGGCCGAGGTGATCTTGACCGAGTAGCACAAGTAGCTGTTCGTTCCGAACTGGCGATTTAAGAATCATGATGGATTCCTTAGAAACTCGCAGATGTCGATACAGGCCGTCAAACACTTGGTGACCCCGAAGGATCGAGCCGCGCTGTAGGCGGGGACGGTCGGCGACAACACTTATGAGGTCGCCCGGTCGCTCGTATCGGTAAGTCGCGTGTACCTTTTCTATAGAATTTCTCTAAGTCTGCCATTTGGCTCTTACCTTGTTCTCACCATCGTTTTGTTTTGGCAGGCCACTTGTCACTTCAACCATCTCCTTGAAGCGTTCGCCGAACAGGAGAAGAAGTTGAAGGCCGCCAGTGATAAGGACAGGGCGGACAAGGTGAAGGCGGTTCGGCAGCTCGAAGCGGAGCAGAGGCGAGCCGAGGGCTTGGAGGTCTAGGTGGCCGATCTTGTGGCAGACCTGGAGCGAGTCAAGGGTCATCTCACTGAGGAGGCTGCCAAAGCCGCCAAGGCTGCCGAGGAGCTGGCGGCGTCAGCGAAGGCTCTGGCCGAGGTGAAGGCGAAGAAAGAGGCCTTGGCAACGAAGATCAAGGCCGAGGTCGAGGCCGAGGCGAAGAAGCACATGGCCTCGAACATGGAGAAGTCCTACCGGAGGGCGCTCGACCATGTTCAGGACCGCGTCCCTGGCTTCGAACGGGTCGGCTACAGACTGTGGCCCGGATCCCCATCAGACGGCGAGGAGGAGGGAGGCAAAGGCGACGAGGTAGAGGGCGACGACGACGAGGAGGTGGTCGCCGATGCTTTGGCGACAAACCCCCAGGCCGGGGCGAGAAATGAGGGGCCATCTGGCGAAGCGCCTGTGGTCGAACCGGCGACGCAGGTGGACCCCTGATCTTCTCGTCTTTTTGT
Source organism: Hemerocallis citrina (assembly GCA_017893485.1). Classification (NCBI taxonomy): domain Eukaryota; kingdom Viridiplantae; phylum Streptophyta; class Magnoliopsida; order Asparagales; family Asphodelaceae; genus Hemerocallis; species Hemerocallis citrina. Next base: position 185,048,681 of record CM030361.1, read on the forward strand.
AGTCCTTGTTTTCTTTTCCAAAAATGTAACGCCTTTTCGCGGACTGGCCACCGTCCTTTTTATGAATGAAAATTTTACTTCAAATTTGTCTAAGTGTTTGGGTCGGTGTATAGTTTTCCAATTGCGATGTTCTTGTATTTCAGATCCTCGAACACGCCCAAAATACCGCAGCAGCTCGGCGTTGCGCCGAGATGTTTAAGCAATCTCACGAGGCTCGCCTCGTAGGTAAAATCGAGCTCACCAGGAGGTTGATGTTCAACGTGGAGAAGAAGAACAACGAGCTTCTGGCCGAGGTGCACCATCTCCGGATAGTTGAGGAGGAGCTATCGGCGAAAGAGGCAGAGCTAGCTTCGGTGCTGGCCGAGCGAGATGAGCTTGAGAAGAAGGTCGAACAGCTACAGAGGGTCACGGTCGACAAGAGCATCGAGGTGACCAACTTATGTCGTATTATATCCGACAGCGCTGAGTACCCCGGTTCGGCAAAACTCCCTCGGTTCAAGATAATGGTTAAGGACGACACTCTGAAGGATAGGATCGTCGAGCTCGAGAAGGAGGTGGCTCGACTGATGCCTCAGCCTGTGAGGGCTAATGTCCGCAGCACTTCTTGCACTCGCGAGGAGAGAGAACGGGGGATCACCTTTTACGAGCTAGCGACTCGTGGCCAAGTTATCGGTCGGACAGCGGCCGACGCACAAAGCGGAGTAGCTGTTAGCTCGAGCGGGGCCTCGGTCGGAGCCACCATTAGGGTTAGTGGCGAGGCGGTGTCCCAGTTCGTCGGCCTAGAGACAAGCTTGGAGGTGAAAAGACGGAAATTGCGATTATCTCTGAATCAGAACGTCCCTGTTCCGAGGAGGCACTGAACGAGTGGCATTGTAATAACATGCCTTGTAAATTTATTTAGTTGCTTTCCCGCTGTAACTGTCTGCCTTGTAAATTTACCAAGTGTCTTAATAAAATCGAAGTTGCTTTGTTCATCGTTGTGCCGTGGTCGCCTTATTCTTGATGCCGAACCATAAGGACCCATAGTTGTCTTCTTTGTAGGTTTTAGCCGCAGAACTTTAGTTTTTCGCTCAGAGTGTACCGAGGTGATTGTGCGCTTCCGAGGTGCGATAGCTCGGACATCAGATTTCGCCCACGTGGCAACATCTAGACGGTCGATCATGATCGTGGTACGTATCACGAGGTGGGAGGCACGAGTTCCAAGAAAACACTATCTTGTCGTTTTGGGGACACGTGGCACGATCAGATCCGTTCATCACATTCTAGCACGCATTTTGAGATGATCCAACGGCGAAATCGGTTCGGGAGAATTTTTCTCTATATACGAGGGTCGGTTTCTCGTCCGCTCGGCTCGGGGTTGTGAGCGAGCGCAGTTGAGCCGAACGATGGATTCCGAACCACCGTTAGAGTTGCTCGGCGGTTGTGGGAGCAGTTCTGAACGGCGACCTACTTCTAGCTCGCTTACGAGCGAACTTGCGAAGTAGGGTCGAGCCGAGTGTTGGACTCCGAACCATCGGTTGGGTTGTTCAACGGTTGTGGGAGCAGTTCCGAATGGTGACCTACCTCTAGCATGCCGAGGAGCGAACTGGCGAAGTAGAATCGAGCCAAGTGTTGGACTCCGAACCATCGGTAGAGTTGTTCAACGATTGTGGGAGCAGTTCCGAATGGCGACCTACTTCTAGCTCGCTTACGAGCGATCTTGCGAAGTAGGGTCGAGCCGAGTGTTGGACTCCGAACCATCGGTTGAGTTGTTCAAAGGTTGTGGGAGCAGTTCCGAATGGCGACCTACTTCTAGCTTGCCGAGGAGCGAGCTGGCGAAGTAGAATCGAGCCAAGTGTTGGACTCCGAACCATCGGTAGAGTTGTTCAACGGTTGTGGGAGCAGTTCCGAACGGCGACCTACTTCTAGCTCGCTTACGAGCGATCTTGCGAAGTAGGGTCGAGCCGAGTGTTGGACTCAGAACCATCGGTTGAGTTGTTCAACGGTTGTGGGAGCAATTCCGAATGGCGACCTACATCTAGCTCGCCGAGGAATGAGCTGGCAAAGTAGAATCGAGCCAAGTGTTGGACTCCGAACCATCGGTAGAGTGAAGAGTAAAGGCAGAGAGATGTATGCAATTTTTACAAGTAAAATATGAAAAAACTTTTTTTATTGATGACTAAGCCGGCTGCTTCTAAAGTTGCGAGCCGTTATTACAAGAGAAAAATAAAAGAAAATTATTACAAGTAATAGGAGAGAAACGGTTCGACATCTCAAAGTCCTTAGAGAGGCGTTGGTGCCCTCTTGGTACTTTAAGAGATGGTCGGCATTCCATGTCCTCGGGATCTCCCTGCCTTCGAGGTCTTCTAGTCTGTATGTGCCGGGGCGGACTACTTTGGCGATCTTGTAAGGCCCTTCCCAATTTGGGGCCAATTTGCTCTTCTGTCCTGGGAATGAGATGGCCAACTTTCTGAGGACCAGGTCCCCTTCTTTGAGGTCCGTAGGACGGACTCTCTTGTTGTATGCCAACTCGATCCTTCTTCGGTAGCTTTGTTGACGAATGGCAGCTCTTTCTCGGATCTCATCTATCAGGTCTAGACTTGCTCGGAGATCTCTGGCATTTTGCTCTTCTTCATAAGCTATTAGACGAGGAGAGGGTATTCCGACCTCTAGGGGGATGATGGCATCGGACCCATAGGTGAGATTAGATGGGCTTTCTCCTGTGGGGGTCCGTTTGGTGGTGCGGTAGTTCCACAGCACGTTGGGAAGCTGATCGACCCATATGCCTTTGGAACACTTATCTAACCTCTTCTTAATGCCGGAGAGGATCTGTCGGTTAGCATTTTCGGCTTGGCCATTCGACTGGGAATGAGAAATGGAGGAGAACCGGTGTTGGATGGCAAGGTCTTCGCATAGGGCTCGGAAGGCAGCCCCGGTGAATTGTGTTCCGTTGTCTGTTATCAGGACCCTAGGGACGCCGAATCGACAGATCACGCTCTTCCAAAAGAACTGAACAACCTTGCTCTCGGTGATCGTGGCCAGGGGCTTGGCCTCTATTCATTTCGAGAAGTAGTCGATCGCCACAACTAAGAATTTGAACTGTTCGGGAGCTGGCGGAAATGGCCCTAGTAAATCCATCCCCCACATTGCAAAGGGGATCGGACTCGATAGGGAAGTGAGTGGAGCTTGTGGGAGGCATTGAATGTCGGAGTACTTCTGACAGGAGCTGCATTGCCGAACGTGCCATTCGGCGTCTCGTAGGAGAGTGGGCCAGAAGTATCTGTAATTCAACACTTTGCAGGCCAAGGATCTGGATCCCGAATGTGCCCTGGCGATGCCCTCGTGAAGCTCTTGTAGGGCGTAGTCTGCCTGCTCGAGGGAGAGGCATCTTAGGTAAGGCCGGCCGTCTACCTGTGTGAAGGAGCGTTTGTATAAAATACCTCTGATCAGTGTGTAACGCTTGGCTCGAGTTCTCACTCTTCGAGCTTCCTTGGGATCTTCGGGGAGTAGTCCATCCCTTAAGAATTCGACGAGGGGTTTCATCCAGTTGTCTTCGAGCAGGATAGGCAGCGACTCCATAGAGTCGGGAGTTTCGTCCTCAATACTCGGCTTCAGAAGGACCTCTATCAAGACGGTCTGCTCGAGACCTTGAAGGGAGGAAGAGGCTAGTTTGGAGAGGGCATCGGCTTGAGCATTTTCTTCCCGGGGTATGCGTTGGATGAAGGCTTCTTCAAATAGTGCCATGAGGCTCTTCACCTTGGCTAAGTATTTAACCATCCTGTCATCACGTGCTTCATACTCACCGAGAACCTGATTTATGACTAGCTGAGAGTCGCTAAAAATCCGGAGGCGTTGGGCCCCTGCATTTCGAGCCATTCCAAGGCCGGCTATGAGTGCCTCGTATTCTGCTTCGTTGTTCGAGGACTTGAAGTTGTTACGGAGGGAGTATTGGAGGATGAAGTCATCTGGGCCTGCCAGAATGACCCCTGCCCCACTTCCCTCATGGCAGGAGGATCCGTCCACATAGACCGACCAGACGGGTGGTCCCTTCACTGTTTGGCTGGACTCGGGAATGGTACTCTCAACTATGAATTCTGCTAGGGCCTGAGCCTTGATCGCGGTCCGAGGCTAATAAGTTATATCATGCTGGCTCAGCTCGATAGACCATTTCATAAGGCGACCCGAGGTTTCTGGCTTGTAGAGGACCTGCTTCAGCGGTTGGTCGGTTAGAACGACTACCGAATGGGACTGAAAGTACGGGCGAAGTTTTCTTGCGGCCATCACCAGGGCGTAATCCATCTTTTCTATTTTCGGATAGCGGAGCTCGGCATCCCGAAGTACCTTGCTCACGTAGTAAATGGGCTTTTGAGCCCGGTCTTCTTCCCTTACCAAAACTGCACTGAGGGTCTGCTCGGAGGCTGCCAGGTAGAGGTAGAGGGGTTCACCGGGAATCAGTTTGCTGAGGAGAGGGGGATTGACAAGGTAAGCCTTGAGCTGGTTGAAGGACTCCTGTTGCTGTTGCCCCCATTCAAAACCTTTAGCCCCTCTGAGGGCTTTGAAGAAGGGGAGGCATTTCTCCCCAGACTTCGAAAGAAAGCGCCCTATGGCGGCTAGGCGGCCTGTTAACCTCTGAACTTCTTTAACATTCTTGGGAGGGGCCATGTCTAGTATGGCCTTGATTTTCTCAGGGTTTGCTTCAATTCCTCGTTGGCTAACCATGAAGCCGAGGAACTTTCCTGACGAGACTCCGAACGCACATTTGTTCGGATTGAGTCTCATGTTGTGTTTTCTCAGAACATCAAACGCCTCTTGGAGGTCGGTTACATGATCAGGACCTCGGATGCTTTTTACAAGCATGTCGTCAACATATACTTCCATATTGCGGCCGATTTGAGCTTGGAAAACCTTGTTGACGAGGCATTGGTATGTGGCTCTGGCATTCTTCAAACCAAAGGGCATGACCCTGTAGCAATAGAGGCCCTGGTCGGTCACGAATGAGGTCATCGGGATATCCGGAGGGAACATCCGAATCTGGTTGTAGCCTGAGAAGGCGTCCATGAAGCTGAGGAGCTCATGTCCCGATGTGGCATCGATCAGAGTGTCAATACTCGAAAGAGGGAAGGGATCCTTGGGGCAAGCCTTGTTGAGATCGGTAAAATCAATGCATATCCTCCAAGTCCCATTGGACTTCTTCACCATTACTACATTCGACAACCACTCGGGATAGTTCACCTCTTGTATGAACCGGGCCTTCAAGAGCTTGTCCACCTCCTCTTTTATGGCTAGCTGGCTCTCGGGGGCGAACTTGCGCCTCTTCTGCTGAACCGGTTTGGACCCCGGAACAACGCTGAGGTGGTGGACTAAGAGCTTTTCGGAAATTCCGGGCATGTATGCAGCTAACCAAGCGAAGAGGTCTCGGTTCCTTCGGATGCACTGTACAATGTCCGAGCATAGGGCGGACGGGAGGGTCTTGCTTACAAAGAACTTTCGAGTTGGATCCTGCTCAGAGAAGAGCACTTCCTCCAATTCGTCCACCAGCTCGGACGTCGGTCGGGCAGCATCTTGGGGGATTTCCAGAGTTTCTAAGGAGAGGACTGGACCGAGGGTAGAGGTCATGTAGCACTTGCGGGCTGTTTCCTGATTGCCTTTTAACTCCACTACCCCGGCGCGAGTTGGAAACTTCATTTTGAGGTGATAGGCAGAGGGGACGGCTTCAAGTGCAGCTAGGCCGGGCCGACCCAGAATGACATTGTAGGCTGCTGGGACATCTACGACCATGAAGTCCATCGACTCCGTTTGGGTATTAGGAGTTTTGCCAGCGGTTACGTCGAGGGTGATCACCCCTTCAATAGTCACTGGCACTCCCGTGAACCCATGGAGCGTGTAGCCGGCGAGCTTGAGTCTGTCTCGGGAGAGCTTCAGGCTTTTAAAAGCGGCGAGGAAGAAGATGTTAACGGAGCTACCGTTGTCCACTAGGATCCTTTCTACTTTGAAGTTCGCCATGTGGAGGCTGATGACGAGTGCGTCACAATGAGGGGTGTGGACACCTTCAAGATCTTCGTCTGAGAATGTGACGGGCACTCCGAGGCCTTTGGGAGGAGGGGTGGTGCGAACCGAGTTGACTTCTCTTATAAATGCCTTTCGAGAGGAGTTTGAGGAGCCCCCCATTAGGCCCAAATGAATGAGGTGTAGGACACGCTCCTCTTCAAAGTCGGGCATTTCATCGCGCTCCGAACGTTTATTAGCCTCCCGAGGCGGGGGAGAAAGTTCGGCTCGGTCCTTTCTTACGAACCTGGTCAGTTGCCCCCTCTGGATGAGGGCTTCTATCTCATTTTTCAGGGCTCGACAATCGTTGGTGTCGTGGCCGTGGTCCCGATGATAACGGCACCACTTCTCTTTATCCCTTTTCTTGGCAGGGGTGTTCATCCTCGGAGCAGGAGGTATGATCCCTTCCTTCTCAACTTCCATCAGAATGGTAGAGACATTCGTGGTAAGGGGAGTGAGCTTCTCGAATCTGGGGGGAGGTCGGTGCTGGCCGGCATTATCCTTCTGGAGCTTCTTGGCTCCTTCCTCTTCTGTTCCCTTTCTCTTAAACCCGGAGGAAGACCCCTCCAAGTTGGGGCGGTGCTCGGCTTCTTCGGCCCGAATGTACTTTTCACTTCGGAGGAGGAGGTCAGAGAAGTTCTGTGGGGGCTTCTTGGCGAGGGAGGAGCGGAGGTTGGAATTGAAGACATTGGACTGAAATGCTGCTGCAGCGACCGACTGGTCGAGGGATGCAATAGACCTGGCTTCAGCTGTGAACCTCTTCACGTAGTCTCTCAACTTCTCACCCTTCTTCTGGTGGAGGTACAGTAGCGAGATGCTGGTCTTCTCAGTTCTACGGCTACTTACAAAATGGGTGACGAAGAGGGTCTCGAATTGCTCGAAGGAGAATATTGAGGATGGGGCGAGGCGAGAGTACCATTCTCGAGCCGGACCTTTGAGAGTTGCGGGGAAGGTTTTACAGAGCAGAGCATTGGAAGCTTGATCGATGAGCATTAGGGTCTTGAAGCTCTCGATGTGATCGACGGGGTCAGTTTCACCGGAGTAGGTCTCAAATTGAGGAGGCTTGAAGCCGATTGGTACGGGTGCATCCATTATGGTTCGAGAAAAAGGAGGCCTACTAGGACGAAGGGTCCTTCCTCTAATTTCTTCTTCTCGGTCTAATTGACCCAAGAGCCTCTCCATCTCATGGAGACGGCGGTACACAGCGTCTTCCCTTCGACGGTAATCAGCTGAGCCTCTAGACTCGTCTTCGTACGAGGGAGAGCGGGGGCTACGACGACGGTAGCTCCTGCAGTGGCAAGGACTTTGCGCATGCCGGGAGTTTCTGGGAGCTGGAAGAGATGGGGACCGTCGGCGAGGACTTCGGACCGGAGGAGGAGAGGGGATCTTGGGTGCATTGGTGTTGGGACGGAGATTGAGAGCTTGTAGGACGGTCGCTTCGAACTGCTGGAACTCGGCACGGGTGATGGGTGCCTCATCGTTCCTAGGCTATTGCCGACCTGCAGAGGAGTGTGGCCTTCTTCTGTAATGCTCGGGGGACTCTCTCCGCCCCCTTCGGGCGGGGGACCTTCTGTATTCTCGGCGGTGAGGAGATCGCTCATCCGGACAGTGTTGGCGGGAGGTTCCCTCTCGGGCCCGCTTTTCATCCAGATGGCGGCGAAGGTCCTCATCCTTCTGCCGATTGAGGATGGTGTGGTGGTGATCGGAAGCTCGGGGATGGTGAGAGGCCATAGAGTCCGAAGAGGCGTTATGAATGGAGACGTGGTCCGGATGGAGAGGCTGTTTCTACGGATTGGGACCCTTTGGAGGTTGTTGATTCTGCGGAGGAGGTAGGTCCAGTTGAAGAGGGTCCACAGCTTGAGGAGGAAGTTGCCCCTGCTGTTGAGCGGGCTGGGGGGGAACTTCTTGTTGGTGATCAGGATTGGGTCCTCGGTTGGACCCTCTCGATCTGACTTTCCTAGGAGGCATGGCTGGAGAAGATCTGACCAACGGGAAGAGGGGAAGTTGTTATTCGTTAGTTTCCTACAGACGGCGCCAATCTGTTGCCGCTAAATTTGGTATGGGGGCAAACAGATAGTATTTGTGGATTCTTAGGAAAACTTGTAATACCCTGATTTTTCAATTAATGAAAATTATTTATTTTTGCACGTAGTGTGCACGTACAATATTTTTGGTTGAATTATTTTTTAGGGAGATGTGTATAAATATTTAAATAATTGTTCTCAAATTATTTTATACAAAAGCCTTTTTCTTTAAATGAATAGAAAGCCTTATTTTAATTTAATGAAAAGGCCTTTTTCTTAAAAGCCCAAAATGTATTTTATTTTATTTATTTTAATAACAATTTTGGCCCAAAATAAAGCCCATGGATTAATCTTCTTTTTATTTAAACTTGTCATGTAGAAGACTATTTTATAACTATTTTATTTTTATACAAAATTAAAATGTACAATTTTTAGGCCTAGTTGCATGCACGTGCACTACACGTACACGTGCAATGCACACCCTTTTCAAGGCCGATTGGCATTCTTTTTGGAGGGAGTTTTGAAATTAGTCATGGTAATCATGGAGGTGGTTTTGTGGATGTGGGTAGTTTTCATAACTCCTACTCTAATCTTGGCCTTCCATCCTACAACCAACTAGTCAATCCTAGCCCTCCATTTCACTTGATTTCTAGTATAAATACCCCCCTCCCATGGCTATATTCATATGCAATTATATCTTTCCAAAACTATAGTCTTATTTAGAAATTGTTGTGAGTTAAAAAAGAGTGAGAGTTGTGTGGGAGTGCTTGCTTTTGTCAAGAGAAGGAGAGGCCGGCACTACTAGGAAGCATTCGGTTGCTTTGGAGTTCGTGGAGCTTGTGCGCGCATCGTCTAGGAGGAGGTGCATCTTGTTGCAAGGATTTGTTGCTTTGTGTGTTTATTTCTCTCCATACAAGGTGGGTAACCTTTCATATTTCTAATATAGGGATCTATGCTAGATTCAACTATCAAAACGATGCATGAAAAATACTAATAAGAACACACTTTAATTGAGAAGTTAGTTTATGAATTGATTGAAATGTTGTGATTAACGTGCATGTGATTCTAGTATTAAATTAAATTGTGTGTAGAATTCTCCATGATTATTAGCATGAATTAATGATGGTGGTTAAATTCCCTTAAGAATGTTGCTAGTATGATATTGAGACATGATGCATGAAAATTTCCAATAAGAAAGCTTGTTAATTGTAAAATTGAAACATGGAATTGATTAAGAAAGAGCACACTTTAATTTGAAAAGAGTGACTTTCTTGAATGATTGAGATGTGATTATGCAAATTGATAAGTGATTATATACATTGTGACATAGATTGATTAATGGAACTACTTTGTTATCATCAAAGAACTACTCAAAAAAAAAATTAGTAGTTTTGAGTCTTGCCTATTCATGTGCTAAATAGACCTTTATGTTGATATGGGTATGGACAGATTCAAAATATATGTGTTTGTTGAATAAAGAGTTAATAACAGTAAATTATTATGAGAAAATTTGAATAAAAAGATTAGGAGACCAATTGTTAAGCAATGTCGAAAATGAAAAATATAGTAGTTTTAATGAATAATCCATTGGTTTGTGTGAAGAAATATATTTTATTAGTACAAAAATTATTTTTATCATACTGATATGAAATTCATGTGAATGAAAGTTGATCTGGAGTTTTTCAGTAATTTTTACAAAAGCAATAAGAAACAAAGTTTAGTTGAACATCGAACATTTTTATAACAGTGGGAATTGGTCCAAAAGGAGTTTAACGCACACTGTAACAACCTGAGCATGTAGCTCAAGTGGTCACTGTGTTGCGTTGGGTTCTCTGCCGTGACTAGTTCGAACCCCATGATCAACAATATTTTGTTTGGTTTCTTTCAAAATAATTCATCAGCGGACCGAGAGCATTTATAGCTCTCAGTTGCGTTTTATACTGTGGCACAAACCGGCCTAGTGGCCTGTGCTTTGGGCTGTGTCGGTGGCGTGCTGGGTTCGAATCTTGCTATCGGCAAGATTGAAAAAATACTTTTGGGGGTTTTTATGTATCGAAAAAAAATATGTATATTCTCCTAAAAATGTAAGGGACTTTCTAAAAATGGTTTGGGGATTATTTGAATGAATTTAACTATGGTTTGGAGTTAAAATGCATAAATAGACATATGGTTCTATAAGGATTATTGAAGTGAAATTATAACTTGAAAGAATAAGTGAATTGAAACATTAAGAGTTGATTTGGCAAAAAGAAATGTGGTTGTGTGACATGATGCAATTATTTTCTCACTTGTGGAACAATATGAAGTGTGCATATTGTTTAGTAATGTGGAATTATTGTGATGTGATAATTGATAAAGTATATGCAAATTTATGTACAGTTATGGTGGACTTGTGAACAAAATTAGGAATCATTAATTGAAAAGAGAATATACATGTGAGTATGAGAACTCAACATGGAAAATTTACAAGTTGAAGATTGTGAAATGAAAATTGAAATAGAGTAGCTAAGTCTCCCATGGCATTGAGAAATGAAATGGAATGAAATGAAATTAGACCAAGGTTGGTCATGTTGAAATAAATGAATAAGTCCGGTTAGTGGAGAGGCTAACTCTAGAGATTAATTTTTGTTCATGATTTTTAATTAAACTAAGGATTAGCACATAGTGAAGACGTGATAAAAGTAGAAGAAAAACATGAGTATGGGGGCCATCGGATAGCGGTGTGAGAGCGATCCACAGGCTGCCTGCTTGATGCGTCAAGACATGGCGTGGGCGCTACTCCAGAATTATCGTCCCGGTGGGGACGCTCGTGGGGTGTTCGAGTGGCTATGGATGGTGTCATTATTCCATGGCGGAGGCTGAATTGTCCATAGGTTGTCTGCTCGATGCGTCGTGTCAGTGCGTGGGATTCCCCTCCAAGCTGCCTAGACATGGGCTCATAGATCATAGGACATCTAAGACACTACCGTAATTACAGTAGTAGATTAAGACATAACGAGGGATTGAACCCTATAAAGATGAAGAACGAATAAGGGCTTGCCCTCGGACCTATGTAGTATGGGATGCATAGAATCCGAACAAGTGCGCATTTGTGTCATGTAATATAAATAAATGCATTAAGGGCTAAGTGCACAATCACAACACGACATCAATAGGGTAGTCCCTTTAGTTTGAAATGTGACAAGTTTGTGTTTGCTAAATATGGAAATGTGAGTTATACTATTTCCAGCATAGAGAGGATGGCCATGTATAATGTTCGTCGGTTGAATAAACTGACGTACCCACAGTCTTATATGCAGGTAAATGGCATGTTAAAGATTAAAGAAGAATGGATGCTTAAAGATTATACCATGTTGTTGTACTTTTATTTAATTGTTGTAAATTTTACTTTCGCTGTGCAAATGAAAAGTGTAATATTGATGTAAACTCTGATGTAAGATGAAAAGTTTAAATTTCCCTGTAAAATTGTACTAAAGAAAGTGAAAAGATCCTGTAGAACATCTCGAATTCAGTGTATTTGGGATTCGGGGCGTTACAAAACTGAATAGCAAACCTGTTACCTGTTCCGTCGGAGTTTGACGCTGACTCCCGCCGTACGCCTGCAAAAAGTGCGAGACACCGGGGTTGTTCCCGGCGACGCACCCTCCGAAGCTCAAGTCAGTAATCAGGGATGATTAAGAAAGCGTGAAAACTGGCAAAAGATTGATTACCTCTCAATGGAGATGGATGGGGGGTATTTATAGGCGCCGCTTGGATCAGATTAGGAATGTAATCCCCCTGTGGTTAGATAAGGAATGTAATCCCTAATCCCCAGCGAAGGGATAGATATGAATCAGTGCCGTTGATTAGGATTTAATCAGAAGCCCTAATTCTATCCCTTCTGGACCGGGTTCGCTGCGGGTTGAAACCCGCACCCAGTTGAGGTGGATCCGTTTGCAGGTAAGTGGGTCTTCGGGGAAGATAACCAGTACCCGCTTCAGACCCGTTGGTAGGTAAAATTACCGTTTTACCCCTGAGCTTCAAGATTCATTCCCCAATTTGGACGGTTCCGATTTAACCCCATTTTTAGCCATATCAACAATAAAAATAAATATATTGAAGCAAAAATGTCCAATATACGGTCCAAAGAGATACAAGAGGAATACAAGGAGAGAAATACACCAAAACGAAAAATACACAAAACGAAAAATAGGGGTTACAATCCTACCCACCTGACAAGAAGAGTTTCGTCCTCGAAATTCAGACAAGAAGATACATAGAGTAACCCCAAAACAAACAAAAAGAACTAAACAAAAACTACTCAAACAAACGAGGAAACTTCTGTTGAATCTCCTCCTCCAGCACCCAAGTCGACTCACCAGGCGAGTGAGGATTCCAAGAAACACGAACCAGCTTGATAACTTTGTTCTTAAGAACTTTCTCCCGCCGATCCACAATTGCAACTGACGGAATCTCACAAGTCAAATCCGATCGGACGGTCAACTCAGAATATTTGATCACGTGGCTCTCATCTTGGATATATCTCCTGAGTTGTGAGACATGAAAAACATCGTGCACTCCTGATAAAACTGTCGGCAATGCAAGACGATAGGCCACCTTGCCTACTCGCTCCACAATGTCGAACGGTCCAATAAACCTGGAGCTAAGTGTGCCCCCACCACCAAACTGAATGACACCCCGCCTACCTTTAGGAAAACATGGTCACCAACCTCAAACTCCAAAGTCCTCCGATGGACATCAACCCATCGCCTCTGCCTATCTTAAGCTGCCTGCAAGTGCTTCCTGATCTGAACCACTGCATCAACTATCCTGGTGATCAACTCCGGACCCAACAACTTTCTCTCACTAATGTCATCCCAGCACATTGGTGATCTGCACTTCCGTCCATAAAGTGCCTTGAACGGTGCAGCTTTTAGACTGGCCTGAAAGCTGTTATGGTACGAGAACTCTACGAGATGCAAATGGTCCTCCCATGATCCACTGAACTGAAGCATATAGGACCTCAACATGTCCTCAAGAATGTGGATGGTCCTCTCTGACTGTCCATCAGTCTGGGGATGAAAAGCTACACTGTACTTTAATTTACTCCCCAAACTGCTCTGAAGACTCTTCCAAAACTGAGATCTGAATTTCGTATCCCTGTCGGATACAATACTAACTGGAACCCCATGAAGTCTGAAAATCTCTTGCATGTACCTCTCAGCTAGGCTCTCAGTAGACTGCCCGGCATGAAAAGGAATGAAGTGAGCACTCTTTGTCAAACGGTCAACAATCACCCAAATGGTATTATGACCCTTAGGACTCCTCGGCAAAGCGGTCACAAAGTCCATAGTGATATGTTCCCACTTCCACTCTGGAATAGGAAGCGGTTGAAGAAGTCCAGTGGTCCTCTAATGCTCTACCTTAACCTGCTGGCAGATCAAACACCGAGCAACAAACCGAGCCACAACTCTCTTCATACCATGCTATCAGAAATGATGCTTCAAATCCCGATACATCTTAGTACCGCCAAGATGGATAGAATATGACGACTGGTGAGCTTCTTCAAGCAACCTCAGACGAACTTAACCCTTCGGAACACTTAACCTGGACCCTAAAATGAAGCGATCCATCAGAATGAATAACCATGTCCGTTCTAGACCCAGACTCAACCTCAGCTCGAAAACCCTGCAACTGCGCATCACTAGCCTGAGCCTCTTTGATCTGATCAATAAGAAACGACTGAAGCTGGAGTGCCAAACAACTCTGACCAAAACTCGGCAACCAAACATCCAACTCCAATCTCCGTATCTGCTCAATCAAATCCCTCTGCTGAGTCAAGAACATAACTGCCGGTCTCCTGCTCAAAGCATCTGGCACCAAGTTTACTTTAACAGGATGGTATTGCGAACTGATGTCATAATCGGCCACAAGTTCCAACCAACGCCTTTGCCTCATGTTTAACTCCTTCTAGGTGAAGACGTATTTGAGAATTTTATGGTCTATGAAGATCTCCACTCGTTCTCCCAGTAAATAATGTCTCCACAGCTTCGAAGCATAGATCACTGCCGCTAACTCCAAATCATGAGTCAGATAGTTCTTCTCATGCGGCCTCAACTGCCTCAATGCATATGCAACGACTCAGCCCTTCTGAATCAGAACTACTCCAAGACACTTACCAGAAGCATCACAATGAATTACAAATCCGCCTGAACTATCTGGAATAGTCAACACAGACGCTGACGTCAATCTGTTCTTCATCTCAACAAAAGCCTCATGCAATCATCAGACCAACAAAACTTCTGGTCCTTTCCAGTCAGCTTAGTCAATGGTCTTGCTCTCTTCGAAAAATCTTGGACGAATTTCTGATAATAGCCAGCCAAACCAAGAAAACTCCTGACCTCTGAAACTAACTTGGGAACAGGCCAATCCTTCACAGTCTCAACCTTGGCCGGATCCACAGAAATACCATTGCCCGAGATAATGTGCCCCAAGATAGAAACCCTGTCGAGCAAAAACTTGCACTTGCTGTGTTTACCATAGAGTTGATTCTCTCTCAAAGTCTGCAGAACCACTCTAAGATGCTCAGCATGATCTTCCTGATTCCGAGAATACACCAAAACATCATCAATGAAGACCATTACAAATCTATCCAAGAACTGAGAAAAGACCCGGTTAATAAGACTCATGAATACAACAGGCACGTTCATAACCCCGAACGGCATCACAAGATACTCATAGTGCCCATATCTGGTTCTGAAGGCAGTCTTCTGTACATCAGTCGCCTTCACTTTGACTTAATGATATCCAGAACGAAGATCCGACTTTGAGAAAATAGCAACCCCACTTAACTGATCAAATAAATCATCGATCCTGGGCAACGGATACCGGTTCTTCACCGTAACACTATTTAGTTCCCGATAATCCACACACAGTCGACGACTGCCGTCCTTCTTATTGACAAAAAGGACTGGAGCACCCCAAGGCGAAACACTGGGTCTGATGAACCCTAAATCAAACAACTCCTGAATATGCACCTTAAGCTCAGCTACTCAACCGATGCCATTCTGTAGGGACTCTTCAATATAGGGGCCGTACCCGGCTAAACTTCAATACCGATTTCCACATCCCTATCAGGGGGTAAGCTAGACAACTCCTCTGAAAAAATATCTAGAAAATCCCGAACTACTAGAGGTGCAGCCTCACAACCTGAATGTAATTTCATTGCACAAAGCTCCTGATCAACTGCAGCTCGGCCAAGGGAAGATTCCCTGGCATAGAACTCAAACTCTGCGCAATCTGGAATCCTGAACACAACATTCTTGGCACGACAATCAATAATGGCGTGGATTTCACCCAACCCATCCATACCCAGAATAACGTCGAATCCTGAATTCCTGATTACCATCAGATTGGCTTTGAAATATGTGCTAGCAATAATTACGGGACACTGCCTGCACTTCTGGGAAAAAATGACAACTCCACCTGTCACAATGTTTCAAGCCTCTGACATGTTGCTACACTCCAACTGCTGGCGAGCCACAAATCGAGAGGAGACAAAAGAATGTGTTGCTCCGGAATAAAAAAGAACATAAGCAGGGAAGGAGCAAACAAGGACAATACCTAAGATAGAGTCAAAAGACATGGAAACAAGGAATGGTTGAATAGGGGTGAGGAAAAAAACAATGCAGAAAGATAACATGGAAGAAACAAATGCAAGAGGAAAGAAAAGAAGCAAAAGAAAGATAATAAAACAACAAAACAATAAAAGCAAAATATACCTACAACAACACCTTCAGCTGACTCCGCATCTGCAGCAGTCAGGTTGAAAGCCCGATCCCTCTTCAGAACAGCAGTCCTCTGACCGACAATTTGGCGCTGAGGAGGAAGCAGTGGCCTAATAGGACCACGAGTTAGGGCAACCTGCAGAACGGGACTCCTGGCTGGAAGAGCCAACTGCTATTGTGACTGAGGACAATCCTGCACAGAATGATCAGCATCGCCACACATAAAGCATCGGCGGCTGGCACGAAAATAGTTCTTGCGCTCATGCCCAGACACCTGGTAGAAGTCATAAAAAACACCCCTCGGGAAACTAGCAGAAAGGTACAGTGCTGCCCTGATAGGACGGGTGGGAACAGGCCTCCGAACAGGACCACCAGAAGGCCTAACAACAGCAGAGGAGTGCGGAACAGTCCACTGAGAAAGAGCCAAACTACCACGAGCCTACTCCTGAGCACGAGCTCCTTAAGTGCTTCTGCATAAGTGCGCAAGCGAAGGGAGACAAGCTGCACCCTAATCTCACGCTCAAGCCCCAAATTGAATCTACGAGCCCGGTCTTCTTCTTTCGCCACAAGAACGGCTGTGAAGCGACTAAGTCTAGTAAATTTAGCTGCGTACTCATCTACAGACCTAGAGCCCTATTTTAGGGCCAAGAATTGTTGCTCCATCTCCACTCTAGTGCTGCTAGGAAAGAACTTCTCCAAGAAGCCCTGATTGAAAGTAGCCCAAGTGATCGGTCTTTCGAGCCTTTCGGACTCGGACCTCCACCAAATATGAGCCAAGTTCACCAGCTGAATGGCTACCACATCCACTCGATCTGCATCTGCAACTCTAGCTGCCAAAAGCAGTTACTCAGTCCGAATCAACCACTTTTCAGCCTCTAAAGGCATCTGAGTGCCTGAAAACCTATCAGGATGCAGCCTTATGAAGTCCGTGACTATACCCAGACGGGGAGGAAGAGCTACCTACATAGGCACAACAGGTGACAGAACCTGAGCGTCTTCCAAAGCAGCCATCACCGAATCACTGTGGTTTTGCTGCATATTGATCAAGCGCTCAAGCACAGCGGTGACGACTTCAATCTCAGGTTGATCATCATGGGGACGAGAAGTAGAATCTCTACGAGCCATAGTCTGTACAAAACCAAAAACAATTATCATCCAGATCAAAGTTGATAACAATAATTCATTATGCATGCATGGTTGGTGAAATGTTGAGCCGATCCTAGTTCGAGCCTAGTTTGTCTAATATATTAGGCAACTAATACATTAGCCAAGTCTGGACTCTGATACCACTGAAAACCTTGTAACTCCCTGCTTTCCAAAAGAGAATACGGAATACGGATATGTGACTAAGCCCAGTAAATGATTTTTATCATCCATAAGCTGTTCAGAATCTTTACAACATCTCATAGAAATAATCATAGTCGGAAGCAGAAGAATCAACCAAGTATGCACAATTGAATCAAATATACCAACAGAAATTTACTTAAAACCAAAATACATTAATCTCAAATAAATTAGATCTGAATAAGTTAATATCCTAGGTCACATTGCCCAAATACAAAATAAATCCAAGTATCAAATACAATTGTTCAAATAAGCAATAGAATAATAATGATAATAATAGATGCAAAACTCTTGCACTAATATCTCATGTCACCAACTCCATCTGGCAACTGGTCATCCTGATCTGTAATTAATCAATTGCAGAAAAAAGAAAAACAGAAAACAAACTCCCGTCAATGCAAGTTACAGGCCGCTTGTAGTGCAGGATACAAGTACATGGGATAAATAACAAATATAAAATAACAGCAGGAATAAACATAGCACGGTATAGGTATGCCAACAGAAAGGTAACATTTAACATGAATCAGGAAAACAAATCAGATAGCATGGTATACTAACAGATACAGATAACATGTGTCAAGTGTCAAGTGTCAAGTGTCAGATGGTATGCTGACAGATATTCAGATGATAGTGTTAGATGAAAGTCTGACAGGTAACAAATAATCAGATTACAGATGTTAGATAAACAGATAACAGATAACAGATAACAGATAACAGATAACAGATGTCATGTTCTTATAAGTCTTGTGTGATTACTATCTAGGTAGCACTTCATGTGCCCTAACTTTTTACCATATGGTTGCTACATTCAAACAATTTCGTTTAGATTTCGTAATGGAGTCCACAGGGCAGTGTACTCAGGGATTAGACAGACAGATATCAGATAATCAGATCAGACAGACAGATAGAACCTATGGGTTCTCTTCTGAGTACACCTTCCTATAGGAAAGTAATGTAGTCAGGGTTCAAATAAACAGATTCGTGTGTCATGTTGTGCTGAACATGTAACAGATAGGGAATACGGGCCCTTTTCTCAGTACACATTTCTATATTTTCCACTACTAGATCTTTCCCTTAACCCCGGCTTGGTCATTTTATTATTATTATCAGACAGACATGTATATACAGAAAATAGAATGAGAATAGCATGGTATAAAAAATTACAGGTTCAGGGTAATAGATAAACATGTATAGACTAAATATAACTCATAAAAGGGTAGTGCAACGAAAATTCTAGTTCAGGACAGCTAGACAGTACTGCACTAAAACTGGGATTTTCGTTGCTACAAAAATGCAAATCTGGATCCATCAAAGAATCTGGAAAATAGACTCCCTTCCAAATCCAGAAAATATATATAAGTCATATAGTATTTCACAATATCATAACTCAAAACATGTTTGAATCCAGAAAACACGTTCAGTCAAAAATTAGAAGATGGTATTCAAAGTCAGGAAAACAGCATGAAAACTCTTTAATTAAATCCACGAAAAATCTGGGGTGTTTCCCTATATGTTTAGTAACAGAATATAAAGTTTCATAATTTTTCAATATAAATAGTTTAGTAAAAAAAAAATCAGAAAACATCAAGATGCAGTAGTCTTGTAAATCTGGAGTTATAAACATTGTGGTACGAAAACAGCAATATCTCACAAACCATAAATCGAAAAACAAATACGCCAAAAGGGTAATAAAATAGATACAGTAGGCTAACTTTTATATTCAGAAAAATTTTAGAAACAGCAAGTAGAATTAGGTCGAAAATCAGATTCTTTACTGAACAGTAGAAAAATTCTACATATAAAATCTTTATTTTCGAGCATGAAAAGGTTTGTAAAACTCCTCAAATAAATCCACCAAAATTCTGGGTAAACCCCAATCAAGTCTAAAAGTACTTAGCAAAATTTCAGATCAAAACAACAATTTTAACACAAGAATAAAAATATATTACTCTTCAGAATTTAAAGAAAACACAATCTGGAAATCTTTCGACGCTACTGTAGTAAAATAGATATAACTCATAACTCATAAATCGAAATTGAGATCCGTCAAAAGGGTTGGAAAATAGACAAAATTCTCTACAATTCATGTTCACAAAATATTTTCAAATACTGACCTTAATAGGGTCTAAATTATTGAACAACATCAGGGTAACAGAAAATACAGATTTTTTCTTCATAATCAAATCAACATAGATCACGCGAAATTCATCTAAACCAACTCAAACATGAAATATTGTGTACTAGATGTCCAAACATGGTATAGATTATTTTGCAAGTATTCGACAAGTATATTACAAATATTATATGAAGCACAGATATCTCAAAATAGCAAGAACGTACACATCAAAAGTGGTCAACCCCAGGTTAATTCATGTCATATATTTCGTAAGGCAAATACGGTTAATCATCACAATAGAGACAATATCAACAAGGGGGTTTACACACAAATTGTCTCTAGAATCCAACTACACTATAGGCAGTATTTAGTACTTGTATTACACAAAGAAAAGAATACAAGTTACTTGCCTTAACCGACGACGAAAACGATGCAAGACCAAGAATAACGGGAACGGATTCCCGGCAACGAACTCAACTAACACACAAACCAAAAGTGAGAAAAACCCATGAACGAATGGAACACGAGCAACAAAGTCTAACGAACGCAACCACAAGCCATACTCACGAACAACGAGAACAACCACACCACAACTACACTCGCACACTAGAGAGCGAGCGCGAGAGACGACAGATAACCGGTGAGGACGGAGCAGCGGCACAAGCTGTCGCGGCTGCTGCTGGTCGTCGGCGTCAGAGTAGCACCACCAAGGGGGCGACGGAAGAGATAGGGTCGGGGTGCACTGGGGTAGGCTGGTCGCGGTCTGCAGTCGAATGGGGAACATAGGCGCGATGGGAAGGGACAGCTAGGCCTCGGGCGACAGGAGAGTGAGCACCGGGGCTGGCGATCAGGATGGAGTGGATGGGAGAGACGAGACAGAGAAGTCGGGAGGGTGTGCAGGAGTGGGGACGATGGGTAAGGGTGGCTAGGGTTTTGGGGTGAAGGAAGGGGAACAGTTGGTGTATTTATAGGGTGCATGGGTAGGGTTAGCTGAAGGGGGTTTTCGGGTATGGGTATGTGGGTTGATAACGGGAATATGGGTTAGGGTGTTAAGTAAACAGGGGTAAGTATTAGGATAGTTTGGGTTGGGTATTAAAATAGGTAATAGGTATTAGGTCTGATAATGGTATTAGATATTAGGATGGTTTTTGGTTTGGTTAAAATGGGTATGGATAGTCCAATAGGGTATAAGAGTATAAATATGTTTAAACAACGGTTCAAGAAATAGGAAAATCCACAAGGAAAATAAATAGGGTGATACAAAAATGAGACGGGCATAGAAAAAGAACAAATAAAATAGGCACGAGCAAATTGAATAAAAAGGATCAACAGTAGATCGATCAAACAGAGACGAAACAAATGAGATAATAGGATCAAGAAAAGAAATAAAAAGATGATTAACAATAAAAATAAATATATTGAAGCAGAAAGGTCCAATATATGGTCCAAAGAGATACAAGAGGGATACAAGGAGAGAAATACACCAAAACGAAAAATACACTCAAAAATACACAAAACGAAAAACAGGGGTTACACATCCACTTAATTATTGGCATACATTACTAAGCCTTGCTTCAAAAGGTCTTCAAAATAAAAACAAGATTAATCTACAGAATCGAACCCACAACTTTCGACTTTGTACACAACGCCCAGAGTCGAACGCTAAGACCAGGTTCCCAATTGTCACTCATTGTCGACATTCCTTAGGAAAATAAACAATAGGTTTACCACTCCTTACTACATTTACATTACTCTAACATCGAAATACAAATTCCTAACCTGTATAATTCGAATTTTCATATTAAAGAGAATAAAAACATGGGAAATTTTATTATTCATATTATCCACAATTTTGTTGATCTAATTTACACATCAACCTCAATATAATCCATACATACCAATATGAGCAATCAATTTTACGCTCACATTTCACACTTATTTATCAATATAATACATTTATTTCCACTTAACAAATTGGTTAGTATAACATGACATTCTTATACTACAAAATCAAAAATTTAATGCATGATGTCAAATTTTCTTTTCTTTTATTATCACCTCATTAAACTTAGATTAATCAACATGCATTCAAAATTTATTTACCATTTAAAAGAATTTAAAGCCACACATAATCATGATTTTATGGCAAAATTCTACTCAAGAAAACGACTAGAAATTAAAGAAACACCCACCTTGATGCAGCTTAATAAACTCTTAGTAAGAGCTCCTAGTTTCCTCCCTCCAATATCACAACTCTAAAAAGAAACCCAACAGTAAAGACTATTTTGAAAGTACAATCTAACTCTCCCCTTTCCCTTGGGTATTGGCCAGTGGTCTCTTTATAAGGAGGGGGATAATGGGGAGTTCATTAACTACCCACTTAATCCATTTAACCACCCACAAAGTCACACACTCATTCAAATACAGAAAATTTCCCTTCATTGCAGATTTGGCCAGTCAATGCTAGTGTGCAATGCACGGGTTTGAGAAGGTGTGTGTGTGTGCACATAATGTGTTTAATTAAGCACATGAACTACACACAAAAATATAAGGAATAAAATTCATGTGCTACCCGATTTAATATAAATTTTAATAAAACTAGTTTAAATTAATCATAATAAAAGTTTTTATGCACAAATAGAAATAAACATACACACTTCATTAATTTTATTTTAAAAAAGAATACAACTGACCCATGCACCGCAAACATGTGTGTCGTACGTATCAATAAATATTCAAATACAAAATAAATTCCACAAAACGAAAAATATTCATAAACAATCAAAATACAAAATACGTAGGAAATTTATATTAATAATGTTACAAATATTATAGGTAACATTACAAAATACATGTGCGTAACACACGTGAAGCAAAATTGTCATAACTCAATTTTGCTGGGTGTTACGTTTATTAGGGGTGAGCATTAGTTAGTTCTGACACCAAACCGACCATAATTCAAACACCGGACCAAACCCATTTACAGAGAGGAACCGATCCGACCCGAACTGGCCAAATGCGATTTGGTTCGGTCGGTGGCTGACTGAGGTTAAGGGAAAAAGAAAGAAATGGAATCTTCACAACCAAGCAAGAATCTAAACAAAAATTAATATGTGAAGAAGGTAATCAAATGGAAACTAATATGGGTAAAATCAAAGCCACACGATCCTAACACGCATCTTCAAGCTCCTCAAGGGCAAAACAATAATTTCACGACAACTACAAGCCTATTAGAGGAACATGGGCCGCATCTAGGCCCGCCAGCTCAACCAGGCTAGCAGATAAGGCTTACTTACAACCTAAGAAAGAGGGATTTGCAGCTAGTTATAGATGGTAATCAAATATCCCAAATCAGGAATTATATAACTGATTTTATCCCTTAACCAGTGGAATCTTCAACCAAACTTGAGAAAGCTACATTCTCAGATCTTTCTTATGGAGCAAGACTCATAGCCTATAAATACTCTCCCCCCTCAATTAATAACGGGTAATCAATCTTTTGCCACTATAAATGCATCTCTTTTTCTGGGTTAATGACTTGAGCGCCGGAGGGTCTTACATTGGGGCCAATCCCGGTGTTCATATTTTGTGCAGCTTTGCCAGCGAAATCTCAACCGTCCAGTCCAGATCCAAGCACTCTCAATAGTTTAAACTTAGATCAAGGATACTTCAGTCATCCCAAATTCATATCTAATCAACGGTCCATATTGCAAGTTTAATCCTTAAAAAGAACTCATTATTTAATTGCTCCTACGCTAAAAAAAAATCAAGAATAGATTGACGCCGTCTGTAGGAAACTACATGTCAACCTTTTCGATTAGATATAGCCGACAAAAACAACTTTTATCGGCAATGCCTCCAAACAGAAAGACAGAGGCAGTGGCTGTCTCCAGTCGCCAGGGGGATCCTCCCTATTACCTGTCGCAGCCTCCTCGCCAACCGTCGCCACCTCTGCTTCTATTTTCGCCACCTCCGCTTCTGTTTCCACCTCCTCTCGGTAAGGCTATGTCGGCCAGCTCCCGTTTCAACCGACCTGGGTCCCTGGGGGTCCACTCCTCCACGGTACCCCCGTTGTAGCCATACCTTCGCGATGTCATCAACTCCAAATAGCAGGGGACAGGCATCCATCAGCGCTCAGATGAAAGGTGAGGCCGAGGTGAAGTCCCGCACTAGACTACCAAGGGATCAAGAGAAGCCCTTCTCCCTGGTGTTAGAAATCCCATCAAACGCTCTCACCAAGAGGCCGAAGAAGCGAGGAGCTAGACTCCAGTCAGTCGTCGAGCTCAAAAGAAAATTAGAGAAAAGGAGGCACCCATTACCTGGGCTGAGTCTATAATACCCCGCAAAATAAAATAACATTTTACATTATTGTTATTTTTTCCTACGGTTGTGCGTGCAACACACGTTCATTATAATATGAAAATTTTACTTGTATTATACATCTATGATTATTTTATTATTTACTTTTATTATTTTAAATGGAGAGCATATTTTATGGACTATTATTAATATTAATTTGTATTTAATAGTAATGAAATATTAATAGAGCCCGATCCGACCAAGCCCAAACCCAAGTTGGATGCCAGCCAGTTTGCTAAGTGATTAGAAAAGAAGATTTGAATGAATGTTTATTTGTTTGGAAACAAATAATTCTATTATGGTAGATTATAATTAGAAGCATTAATTTGAGGGATCAAAATGAAAAATCCCAAACCCTAAAACCTAGCAAGCCAGCCATATATATGAGAGTTATTTTTCTTTTGTTGATTTTTGGAGGCTCTAGGATTTTGGAGGAGAAGTTTTGCTTTTGAGAATTTGTTCAAGGATCGACTTTTGAGGTGGGTGTTTCTTATCAAACTCATGTTGTTTTATTTCATAAATCTAGTATGACAAGTTGCTAGTTGTATATAATATCCTTGTATGTTTGTGTTAATGTATTGTTGATCTTTATAGTAGACATGAAGAACAATTTGTGTATTTTCTCATGAATAAACATCCATATGTTATTGGAAAATCATAACTTGCAATATAACTTTTTAAACCCTGAAATCATGTATTATAACAATGAATTTGTGTAGTTGTTCATGGTATTAAGATGAAGATTTAGAGACTATTATGTGCATAAAAATACAAAATTTTAGTTGATAAAATCCCAGTTTTAACTAGAGATTAGTTGTTGTTTTAGAATTTTATTTGAAAATATGATGTTTTTATTTAGGGTTTTTTTTTTGAGGGAAAAGGTGGAATACGGCCACCCTGTTTCATTAATAAGAGGTTAACGAAACAAACCCAGAGAACTAGGCCAAAATACAAACTACAGATATAAAATAAAACATACATGAAGCAACATGACACGTACAAATAACAACTCCCTCCAACAACCCTGGAGGGTGGGCCGATAAACTAGCTCGGTCCAGCAAAATTGTGAGTACGTCAGTTTAGCTTCGTACAGTGCCTCCACGACACATGCACACCTACCTGAAACAAGTCTGGCAGGATTGTATCACCTTCGCTCCCTGCATTCACCTCACTGGGGGGACCCCATCTTTGGGCCCAAATCCCGCAGATCGAAAACTGATCCCACGGCACATGCACAACTATCGCAACCTCACATCAACTCCATCACTCATCCTACAAACATGCCAGCCGCTCCTACAACCGCTACTAAAGAGATAGCCGTGAAGAGGATACCTTCACCTCTCACACGATAGCGCTCTTCTCCGACGATTTCTTACCAAACAACTATCTCGCTCACCCCACCTAACACCACCCTCCAGGAGAGAGCCGTGTAGAGGATACCTTACCTCTCTCACGCTCAAGCTCTCTCCGACGATTTCTCACCACACAGACTTATCTCGCCTCAAACTCCCAATCTGAGGGAAGAGGCGACGCTGTCATAAGGCAGTGGTCTAAGCTTAAGAAGCTCAATAGCCAGATAGTATGCACAGTGAAGACTGCACTGACGATATCGTAGGACACACTCGACCAACCACACCTCAACACCAAAACCCCTCACCCCCAACATACCAACTACACACATCACGGAGGGACCCATCTTTGGGCCCAAGCTCCATGAACGTGCAATATAACCTAACTCCCGGCATCTTCGCACGCACTACCAACCTTCACATGGTGGCAAGCGCCTAAAACATCTGGGCAAACATCCAGCAAATCATGGAAAGACCCCAATTCGAGTCTGACCCCTCAATCGCACAAAACTACAAGCTACCCACCCCCAACCATAGCAAAAGCACAGTCCCCATGCCTAACCACTGGCCACATGGGCAAATCGGGGGGGGGGGGGGGGAGGGCACGACTGCCTTACTCCAAACTGGGGGTTGGGGGGGCGCAGTTGCCTGGCCCCAAACAGACCTGCCCCGTCCATGGCTCCGCCTAAGCTGCGATCGAGATCGCGGAGATGGTCTGGAGATTCGAGGTCGCCCCGTCCATGGCCCGTCATGGAGATTCGAGATCCCGCAGCTAGTCTGGAGATTCGAGGTCGCCCCGTCCATGGCCCGTCCTGGAGATTCGAGATCGCGTAGCTGTTCTGGAGATTCGAGATCACCCCGTCCATGGCTCCGCCTGAGCTGCAATCGAGATTGCGGTAGAGGTAAGGGGGGACGACGGGGGGGGGGGGGCTGAGGGCAAGCTGCCGCCGCCCCTAGGGGTTAGATCTAGGGTTTTGTTTAAAGTTTTTGGGTTCGGGAGTAGGTAGGAGGAAGAAGAGACAGAAGAGTAAAGTTACCTTTTCGGACGAGTTTTTATTTAGGGTTTTGAAAACCTAATTCCTTAACTGGTCTGCGATTGAATTGCGGGTCTGTTTTGTGAGTGGATCTGTTTCCAGTTCTGTGTGTGTGATCGGGTCTGGAGTGGTGAGGGTGTGGGTTTGTTTGGATATGAAATTGGATTAAGTCAAGATTCTGACTTGAATAAATTCAATGGTTGGGTGTAATTAGATGTGGGTCTGATTCTTAATGTAGTTTAGATTTTGAGTTTGTTTATTTCAGATCTTGGGTCTATGTATGCGGGCTTGTGGCAGTAGGGGTTTGGGATTAGGACTTGTTTGATTAAGTTAACAAATGATTGACTGATTAATTAAATTAACTTTTGGTTGATAATTAATAGTTTCAGATTTTAGATGTTAATAATTTCATATTTTGGAGTGAAAAATTTCAGATTTAGATGTGTATTAATATAGATTTAGAAGGAGAATTGTTTCAGGTTTATTAGTGTATAATTTCATATTTTAGAGGCAAATTAATTTCAGATTGGGGATGGATTTATAGACTTGATTAATTTTAGTTTTGAGTTTAATTAAATTTTGGGTTTGAATTGAATATATAGTAGATAACTAGAATCGGGTTAAGGAGTAATTTTATTGGATTAAAACTCGTTGAAGACTAGCTCACTTAACTCTAATAATTGAAAGAGTTTATTGTTATATAGAATGGAGAATTGTAAGAGGATAATAATGAATATGAGATTAGACTTGTGAAAGGAAAGGAATCTGTTTGAGTTGTGTTTGAGTTTAGGATTCTCCGAGAGGTGAGAATTCCTGTTATTTTTATTTGAGTTATTAAGGTAGTCGTAGATAACCCTAGAGTGGTTGGGGGTGCGATGTCCTATTTTGTTTGAGTTCTAAAGTGGGTGGGGGTGCGACTTCGTAGTTGGTTAGAATTTTAAAGGCTGAGTAGGACCCAGAGTGCTGACAAGAATGCGCATATTGGGAATGAGCCAGGTTGGGCTTTAATTCCAGTATTGTTGAATTAAGTTCGGTAGGGTTACGCTAGCTCTAGATGAGGTTTGTTTTTCTTTCTGATCTCAGGACAAGCACTAGTAGGGAGTTGTGATGAAGCATGAGCAAACATGAGCACGGGGGCTCTATATATAGTTGGGTGGTGGATTCTGGGACTATAATTATCAGGTGGAGCTAGATGAATCTCAATGATTTTGGGACTATGAATAGTCGGGCAGTGGATTTCGGGATTATAAATAGTCAGGCAAAGGGAGACGGATCTCTAGTATTCTAGGACTAGAGCGATGCTTATAGGATGTTCGCGTGATGAGGGCTTTGCATAGTCGGGCTGTGGATTTTGGGACTAAAGTCAATACTCATGGGATGTCTGAATCTTGATATTTTTCATGGTTATGGGATTGCATAGCGAAAGAATAAATCGTACAATGAGGAGAACATTAAGGGCTTTCCTCGAACCTATGTTGTATGGGCAGCATACAATCCGAACGAGTGTGCATTAGAGAGTGCATATTGTGCATGTTGTTTGTGCGTTAGTCTTTAGGATCATGACATAAACCGACATACTTAGGATAGTCACACTTTCAATATTATGTTGCATTCAAGTTTGTGGTTGTTGAGTTTTGAAAGGTCACTATTGTTATTAGCATTGTATCGGTTGTATTCAATTGACGTGCCCACAGTTTACAAATTTTGCAGTACTCTTGTCAACGAGTGGCATGGATGTGAGTTTGTGATGGATGTCAATAAAGGATAGCGAATTTAAAGTTGTAATGAGATGTAATTATTGTGTAAAAATTCTGCTGTGTATTGTAAAAAAAACGATGAAGTAATGAAAGTTTTAAATTTACATGTACTTTTATGCTGTGTTGTACGAAATTGAAGTAAAAGATTCTGGATGAGTTATGAATTTCCTATGTATGGAATTCGGGGCGCTACAGAGTTTCGTGATTTCAAAGGCCAAGTCCTCCAATCCCTCCGGGTTGACCCAGACATAGGCCCTCAAACAAGCACTTACCATCCAAGAGCTGTGCAACACGAAGAATCCCGCTGGTTGACTCGATCCGAGGGACATGAAGATCCAATTCTTCGTCACTACGAAGAGAAGGAGGACCACCTTGCCAGGATCAACCAAGAGGAAAGTTGCCAAGGCAGAAGCTTCTGCTCCAGCTGACTTCCCTTCTCTAAGTGAATCATGAAGGACCACATTCCCAAAAGCTTCAAGCCACCAATTTTCGAGCCCTACAATGGTGAATCCGACCCGGTAGATCATATCGACAGATTTAAAACTCTTATGATGATCCATGAAGAATCAGACGCGCTCGTCTGCAGAACCTTCCCGAAAACTCTGAAGGGGTCAGCGCACGAATGGTACTTGCGGCCCTCTGTTGGGTCTATTTTCTCCTTTGATCAACTCGAAGAGCTCTTCCTCGCATACTTTGTCACCAGTCTGAAGGCCAAGATCGAGTGTTTCTCATCTCGAGTTTAAAAAAAAGGAAAAAGGAAAGCCGCTCAAAGGTTTTGTCAGGTGCTTCACGGTAGAGGCCCGATCCATCCCCGACCTTGACTCGGCGGTGGCAGCCGGTACTTTTCAACACAATGTCACCCACGAAGCCCTCAAAACATCACTTGCGAAGAAGCCTCCTTAGGACTTCTCTGAACTCCTACTGAGGAGTGAGATGTAGATTCGGGCTGAAGAAGTCATCCATCCACAGAGCTGAGGGGAGCCTTCACCTGGGAATAAACATAAAAGCGTAGGGGACCCAAGAAGTCCTAGAATGATAGTTCGGGTCAACGCCACCATCATCCGGAGCTTCGCTCGATAAATTCACCCTCTCAACGCCAGCATATCAATGGTCCTAATGGAGATCGAAGGGAAAGGATTGCTCTGCCCCCTTCCAGGATGAACACGCTTGGCAAGAAAAGGGACATGAGATTGTGGTGTCAATCACCACAGTACAATGCCAACGACAGTCAAGCCCTTAAAGATGATATAGAAGTTCAGATCCAGTGAAGCTACATCTCCAAATACACCCGGAAAGAGATAAGGGTCGAGCCTTCTCCAGCTCGGGGAGCCAACAAGCCCCTGGAGAAAGATTATGAGCCCCAAGACTCGAAACCTATTGCGGTCTTTCACTTCATCCGTGGAGGGCCCATGGGTGAGGAGTCTAACTCTTCCCGAAAGGTGTACGTCTGAGAAGTAAACTCAGTGCACAACTTTTCTCCTTCCAAGATCTTGGGAGTCCCAGTAACTTTCTCTGACAAGGACATGAAAGGTGTCCAAATGCCTCATTACCATGTGCTAGTAATCAACCTCTACATGACAAACCACGAAGTGCGCTGCATCTTGGTAGACAATGACAGTTCGGTGAACATCCTTTTCTTGGAAGCTTTAGAGGGCCTCAAACTTTCCAAGGTGTTGGAACTGAATTCCTCAGGACCTGATTGGTTATGCAAATAGAACAATAAATAATTAACATTATATGATTGTTATCTAACCCTAATGCAGCAAAAATATAGGGTAAGCAATTTTTACCATACAGAGAAGTGGAGAAGGTATCTCCAATACCGATGTTGACAGTCCCAGCAATCTCAAGATCTTCTGCCATATTCCTAACCTCGGTTTGGATGAAGTGTGGTCTTCGATCTTCCAAACTTATCTTCTCTTTGGCAGCATATTACTAGGGTTTCATAAGTCTCTATTTTGGCCAGAGAAAAGAGATGTATATATAGGCTACGACAGGGACCAAGATGATAAATTAGGCTTAGTTCTTCTGACGGACCTAGGAATCCCATGTTTGGCCCGAACACACAACCAAGGCCTGTAGAAAATGACTCGGTCCACTTAGGAGTCATTGTTGCACTACCTTCCTAATTCCAAATTTTGTTATGAGCTCCTTATTATATGCATGTTGATCTCCTCATGTTAAGACATCGAATGCCCATCAATTAAATTAAGTTACTGACAACTACATCAATCGACATCTTTTATCTTTGACTAGTACCTTACTATCATGCCGTATAAAATCCATCTGCAGGGTTACATGACAATCCTTATGAGCTCCTCAAGGGGACATCATCAACCCGAGAATGTACCAGGACATGGATTCTTTCTATAAACAACATACCACCATACACACGGTGCCATTACCCAATTCATAGAAGTTGTTGATCCATAAATGAATCTCACTCTTTAATGAGTGTACATTGTATGCACATGTCTGTTACTATATCTGGATTAAAAGTACACACATCCATAATAACACAGGTGTGTGTTCTCTGATGTAGTTAGTACAAAGAGAACAACCTCAAGTGGTCCTCTCCAATACACACAAAGTGTACTAGTGTAACCTTATAGTGAAGGCAGACTAAGTCTAGATCACACTACAACTATACCGATGGTTTGTCCAAATCCATCTAGGTTGTGAACCCTTCTTATATTTTCCAAGGAACCGATAATCTGATCTTCTGGGTGACACCACACACCAGATTATCTACAATGTAGAATATCTAGAAATTCATGCATAAGTTCAAATATAATATGCAAAAAATTACCTATATGATTCTCATTCAAAATGTAAGGGAAAAAAGTTCAACTAAACAAATAAAGTTTAATTAAAAGTCATGCTTTCGGTATATAACCCAACACAGGGACTATCTTAAACCTGCTGGGTACACCCTCCATAGATTCTCCAGGATCTGGGGTCCAAATCGAAGGAATAGTCACCCCCGACATGACTATTGGAAAGGCCCTGGCTACCCGAACTGCGACAATGCACTTTATGGTTGTCAATGTAAACTTCGCCTACAACATCATCCTTGGCCACCCAGGCTTGGAAGCTCTTCACGCTATACCCTTCGCCTTCCAAATGAAGATGATGTTTCCTACAATAGCAGGAGTGAGGGAAGTCAAGGGAATCGAAGAAGTGGCATGTGCATGTTACACGACCCACGAGGGGGGGGGGGGGGGGCTCGGTCTTCCCCCTTGATGTTGTAGAACTCCCTCAAGAAAAAAGTCTTAACTCTAAGTTCGCAGATGAACTATAAGAGATCGCCTTCTCCCAAGAAGAGTGTAGCACCCTGATTTCAGTACACTGAAAACTCGTGACACACCCAAAATTCTTAGTTCAAATAAGTACATAACACAGTACAAACTTTAGGAAATTAAAACTTTTATTACATTCAATATTATTACAATGTACAAGGTTGTTTTACATAAAATTTACACCATAAATTACATTGTAAAAAATTTAACTCTTTCACTTGGATGCTTCACAAAACTCGAGTCCCTGCTCCCATGATCAGAAAGTCCTGCAAACTAACCAACTATGGACACGCCAGTTAAATGCAAATGACGCAATGCTGATGATACCAACGAACTCTAAATCCTCAATAATCAAATTAATGCAAAAAAAAACAGTGAAATTTATTAAATTCAAAATCTAGATGGGTCGATGTATGCCATGACCCTAGAAGTCTAATGCACAGATTTGTACGCCATGCTCATCTCTAATGCACACTTGCTTGGAAACTTATGCTGCCCATACTACATACTTTCCGAACAAGCCCTTAACGCCCTTCTTCTTGGGTTCGATCCCTTGCATTGTAGGCATAAAATTGTAATCTTCTGTTTCTAGCATTTATCTAGTGACTGGTAGAGTTGTAGTACTGTGGTCTAACTCCACCACTGCAGTCAAACCTGTGGCCATTCCATTCTATCGGGACCCTGTGGTCTTTTTCCACTCCCTAGACTTGGACATTCCACTCCTCTCGAACCCTACAGTCTTTCTCCGCTACTAGACCCTACCAAAAGTTATCATGAACGTATAGGTGACCCTGCATGCCTTCTCCTACTCCGCCGAGAGGCTCTGAGTTAAACTCTCCTCCCCCCCCCACACGGCCCATCCCACCCATTCGTATTAGATAACATAGAACATTAACGAACACTTAAGGGTTCACCCCTTAAGTTTTGACCTCCACCTTCCATCTTTAACACTATATTCAATAAATTAACAGTCGAGACTACGCAGCACGTGTCCCCTTCGTAGGTGAGTATAGGTCCCAACTAGTGCATGTCCTTACAATCATTAGTAACATGGCCAAGATCTAGTGTACCCTACCGGACTTACATCAACAACACACAATAATCTCGCCATACTTGGCCCAACCTTGCATCTTAAGAACTCAGCACTGCTGGAACCCTGGGCCTTGCCTAGCCTCTATAACCACAAACTCTTAGTCTAAGATACTGCATTATGAACTAAGACGTCTCTACGAAAACATTACTTATTAGAAAGCATTTAACGAGAGTAGTGTTATTCTAGAATTTATAGTCCGATTCATTATTAACTAGATTGACTTGATTATGAGGGTTCCATTCTATATATTACCACCACATTAACGAGCATGTATAGCTTAATTCTTAGTCTCACAATTTTTTAATCAATCCCTCTTTCTTGATTCTAGTTTTCTATTAGTTCACGAGTTCTATTATCATATCTTAGCTTCTAGACATTCAACTCATTTGCAAGAGTCTACCCTATTAACCATGCACGACTCTCAAGCCACACACAACTCTTAGTCTCACAATCCATTAATTCGTTTCTAACTCTTGATCTACCTTTCTAATTGGAGTCTAAATCTTAGAAGTTCATTCACTTATTTCCAAGATAAGGAGACAAATTAAAACTCTCACACTAGAGTTCAAGTAGTTACTAATCAACTAAACACGACACTAGGCTCGCGTACTAGCTCTAACGTGACCCAACAAAAGATCAACCAAGACCTAACCCAAACCAAATTCAGGGTTCCACTTGGTCCCCAAAATCAGACCCGAAACTGGCTCAAATCACAGCCCAAACCCGACCAAAATCTGACTGTAATCTGACCCTGCTGGCTGCCTAATTTCGACCCCTTATGCTTGCTGTTTAGGACTCGATTAAGTCAAGTAATTCTAGGTCCGACTAAAACCCCATCTAAATTTGTGTCTACTAAACGAAAAAGAGCTCAAACATCAACTAAACATCCCCCAAATAGCAAGAAATTTAGCTAACAAAAAAACAGCCCAAACAAGCGTATACTTGACAATATGAGCTCCTATCGTACTTGAAACAAAAGCTAAGCAATCCTACACTTAGGACCACTCAACCAAGCATCTAGGTTATGATTAGGTCTTAAAAGAGAACTAAAAAGCATCCAAATCAGCAACTTGTCTGCCCAAAAACAGTGAGCAATCTGTTCGAAAACAATGAACATAACCATATGTTATTTGATTCCTTATGCTTAAACAACCTTCCAATATTCATGTTATTGATTATTACTAATACTCAAGTCTAATAGCATACTATGGCTTGCAAATGAGGATTAAAATGGTGAGTTCTTGACTTGATACAAACCACAAAGAATATGATAAACTTCATGAAATAAACAGTAACTTTTTGTCATCTCAATTGTTGTTGTGAACTAGATTCTTACTCATACTTCATGTAATTTGTTCAACATTGAAACTCAAGCCAAAAATTTGTAGCATGAAACTAGATGTTTAACTAGTGTGTTCTTGCATGGTACATGCCATTAAGAAAACGATATTCAACATGAGAAAACAACAACTTTCTTTTCCCAACAAAATATCAAGTTCTCTAGCTTCCTATAATCACTCTTTACTTATGAAAATATTCATACCATTCTAACATGCCATCTTAGAGTTTGGACAACAAATTTTTTTTTATCAAGCCACTATTTCATACAACAATAACAACTAGGAATAGAGCACACCCACCTTAAAGAGAGGAGTTTGCTAGCTTCTTCTTTCTCCTTGGATCCGACCACTTGCGCTCCTCCTTGACTTATTTCTCCCCCAAACAGAAAACTAGAGTTTTTGGATGAGTATTAGATTGTCCAAATGGGGAAGATAATTGGTATACAAGCCCTTATATAGGGCCGACCAAGCATGGGAGGTGAAGAGGCTTGTTGCTTTCCAAGGCAATGATTTGATTGCATTGGAAACTTGCTCTCTCTCTTCCCAAGGTCTAGAGAATCACAA
Source organism: Hemerocallis citrina (assembly GCA_017893485.1). Classification (NCBI taxonomy): domain Eukaryota; kingdom Viridiplantae; phylum Streptophyta; class Magnoliopsida; order Asparagales; family Asphodelaceae; genus Hemerocallis; species Hemerocallis citrina. Next base: position 185,082,750 of record CM030361.1, read on the forward strand.
TGCCCCTTGATATGTCCTAGGCTAATCATAACCTAGTTAGGATGGGGGGTTTTGGCCGGCCACCTCTTGGCCCTCCTCAACTTGTCATGTTGCACCAAGTGCACCCAACATGAGTTAGGCTAGGTTAGATTAGTCTACATGAGTCAAAACCCTAACTTCGGTCCAACCACATACATCTATGTTACATTCAAAATACATCAAATAATTTGTTTCTATTCGAACTTGATTATAATTGAGATTTACATTAATACGTGCAAATCTCACATGTGCACAAATTATTGTACTTTTTTTTTGTTAAGAGAAAGGTGGAATATAGCCACCCTGTTTCATTAATAAGAAGTTACAAAAAAAACTTGGAGTACAGGGAAAAAGAACAAAAAACCATAAAACAAAAATAAAGCATAAGACCTCCACCTAGCATAGGAGGGCAGGACAGGTAGTTTTGAGGGGTATTACAAAGAGCATGCCAAGTGATTTGAAGTGAGCAAAGATCTCCCCCACCGAGTCAAAGAACAATTTGTCAGTTGCATTAGGGAGAATTGAGACCTGTTTGTTTGAACCACCGCCGACATGCCTGATATCTCGCAAGACTTGTAATTGCACCACCTCAGTGTTCATCTTGTCATTAAGCTAGTCCAGCAAATCACTGCAAGTTCGCTCCTAAAAGATAGCAAGAAGTCAAGGAAGAGGTCAACAAACTTCTGACCGCCCGCTTCATTCAAGAAGTTAGCTACCCCAAATGGATGGCCAATGTAGTCATGGTAAAGAAAGCAAATGGCAAGTGGATGATTTTCATCGACTTCACCGATCTCAACAAAGTATGTCCAAATGATCCATTTCCTCTCCCTAACAATGATGCATTAATCAATACCCCATCCAGCCACGAGCTCCTCAGCTTCATGGATGCCTTCTCGGGATATAATCAGATCTGAATGTTCTCTCCTGACATTCCGAAGACATCCTTCATCACCGACCAAGGCCTCTATTACTATCGAGTCATGCTCTTCAGGCTGAAGAACGCCAGAGCCACTTACCAATTCCTAGTGAAAGTTTTTAAGGAACAAATTGGTCGTAACATGGAGGTCTAGGTAGGCGGTATGTTTGTGAAGAGCCTCAAGAAGAATGACTATGTAACCGACCTCCAAGAAGCACAATATGAGGTTAAACCCCTCAAAGTGTGCCTTCAGGGTCTCCCTGGAAGAATTCCTGGGATTCATAGTCAGCCAAAGGGAAAAAGAAGCCAACCTGTAATAGATCAGAGCTATACTCGACATGTCTTCCCCGTCCAACATCAAAGAAGTCTAGAGACTTATGGGGAACTTCACTGCCAATAGACTTTAGTATTGTATCCCAAACATACATCAGCCTCTCACCAGGATCGGATCTACGACTCAGATCTGCTCTTCCTATCATCAAAAGAACTCATTATCAGCCTCTCATCATATCCCAAACATACATCATGTTCTCATCAGGATAAGATCTATGGCTTAGATCTGCTCTTCCCTCTTATCAAAATAACTCATTATCTATTTCTCCTACATCAAAATATAGCAGCAACAGATTGGCACCGTCTGTAAAAAATCTAGACAAATCTAGCCTCTGACTCGGATCCTATCCAGTATCCCTTTCCTTCCAAGGCTCCTAAAGCCAGGAGGACAACTACCACAGGACATCGAAATATACTATAACCGTAGAATACTCAAGTCTAACAGAAAACTATGGACTGTAAATTATCGTGACCATTTGATAGACTAATTTTTGTTACAAATAATAGACTACATTTTTTGATATCAGTGACTTGAGACTACTTTTTTAGGGTGAAGAAGATTCAGCCATCTTTCTAGAATATCATAACACTATCCATTACATTATATATCGCCTTTAGTTGGATCTTTTTGAGTCTTTGACACAATCAATAAAAACCCCCAAGTAAAAAGTAGATTACACCAATCACATAATGGACAAAATATTTTTCGTTGATCTAGCAAGCCCTAATCTGGTGGAGGAAAACCGATATATTACTCAACTAGAAAAGATACAAGAGCTACAAATCTCACCACGACCCTCACTCAAAGCCTAACTGGAAATACTTGTTGACCCCTCAGATGAATTATTCTCTTCTTTTATTCGACACTTGATAGAATCACAATGTACTTTGGAGCCTTTACATTGATTATATACAAATCAAGAGAAACCTTATGTTTAATCTTGATACAATAACCGTTCAATATTAGCTAAAGAGATAACCATACAGAGAAGCAGTCCAATAAGGGATACCGCCCAATCCGGTTGCCCTTCTCTTCCCATATTCTCGAAGCGCCGATCCCAAGGAGTTTCAAGCCACTTGCGTTCAAAATTTATAACGAGGAGTCAGATCCTGCTGATCATATTGAGGGTTTCAAGACCCTCATGATGATTCTGTAACAGCCTCAAAATATATTTTTTATAAATATTTCGTCCATACGTGCTTTACAAGTATTTTTCTTTTTTGCACATGCTGATTTTGAATGAATGAAATGTGCACAAAACCTTTTTATTATGATTAATTTAAACTAGTTTTATTAAATCCATATTAAATTGAGTAACATAGGTAATTGTATTAACTAAAATTCCTAATATTTTGTGTGTAGTTTATATGCACACACAAACACATAGCAAGCCGATGCTCTGTCCATTCTCTATTGGCCGGCCAAGTGCATAAGAGGGAAAAAGAAAATTTGAATAAGTTTAAGGATTGAGTGGGTAGTTAATAGGATTGAGTGGGTGGTTTAAAAAACTCCCATTACCTCTCTCCTTTATAAAAATATCAACCAACCAATGCTTAAGAAATTTTTGTTGTTTCCATTTCCAAAGCCCTATACATTGACATCTTGGAGCTCCATTTTTTTGGAGGAAAGGAGATTGGAGACTTTTTTAGGATTTCTAATTGCTAGGGATTCATAAAAAAAGAGGTGGGTGTTTCTTTGATTTCTAGTAGTTTTCTTGAGTAAGATTATGCCATGAAATCATGATTATGTGTAGCTTTAAATTCTTTTAGATTGAAGAAATTTTTTTGAATGCATGCCCATTAATCTAAGTTTAATGAGGTGATAATAAAAGAAAAGAAAAATTGATATCATGCATTAAATTTCTAAAATTTTGTTAGTATGAGAATGTCATGTTTGCTAGCCAAATTGTTATGTAGAGATGAATATATTATATTGAATAATAGTGTGAGATGTAAACATATAAATGATTCCGCATATTGGTATAAACGGATTATATTGATGTTGAATGTGTAAATTAGATAAATAAAATTGTGGATAACATGAATATTGAATTTCCATGTTATTATTCTCTGGAAATGATTAGAAATAATATGTGTACTCCTAGAATGTTAGAGAAATTGCAAGATCAAATTTTAGTTATGCTCATTAATCGTAGAATATAAGACTCACATTTAAAAGTTCTGCATTTCTAGTGTAAACAGTGAGTGGGACTTGAGAGCTTGGTTAGTGTATTTGAGTTTGGGCGCTGTGTATAATGCCCAGTTCACGAGTTTGAGTCCTTGGGGATTCTTTTTCTTTCAGAGTTTTACAAACTCTTATAAATAGTGAGTAGAAACATATAGAAAATTTGGGTGCAGAGTTCTACATGAACAGCAAGTTGGAAACTTGGTTGTTGGGTGCGATTTAGAACGCTTGTTGCACTATGGTTCGAAACTTGTGGTTTCCTTTGTTTAAATAAATTCCTTTTTTTTACTTTACTTTGGGAAGGAATTTTTAAATGTAATATTAAATTAATTTGAAGGAGAACTATAACTACCATTTCCGTCATTTTCATTTTCCCCCCTTTTGTAAAATTTAATTGTGATTGAATAAAATACTCTATTTTTTTCTTGATTATTTTAATTTAACTTGTTCATGAAATTCTTTGTTCTTTTTGATTGACGGAATTTCAATAAAAATTCTTGATTTTGATACAATTAGCAATTCAAGAGGAAAGTGACGTGCCTTATGGATAATTAGATCCAAAATATTGGGAATAACAGGATAAGAATCCCAGTGGCAACAGCGATGATCGCAAACCAAGAAAATATCGATGTGACGATCACAATCGGGTACGGATCCCGATGACGATCGAAGATCAAGTGCAAGATCAAGCAACCAACAGCCGAGATCAATTATCGAGATCAAGATTCAAGATCAAGCGACTGACGGTCGAGATCCAGCAATCTCCACATGATCAAGAGACGAGATCAAAAGATCAAGATGATCAAGATCAAAGCAGCAAACAACATCCCTTGCTACAGGTTCGATGCATACAATCAATTTATTTTATGAAAAATACAAAAAAACCTGTATGTTGCATGTTGGCTGTGTTTTGTCTGCTATTTTTTATCCAGTAAATGATATTAAAATAAATAACTTTTTGAATAAGAGTTGTAGCCCTATCTTTCTAGTTTCTAGAACATCTTGAATCGCTAAATTTCGAGTTGTATTACAAAAGTTATGGCTGATTTACTACTGTTGTGTTTTATTTCCAGAATTTCACTTTCTAGTTTTTCTTAAATTAATTATTCCTATATCAGTGTATTGTGTGAATTGAAGTATATATGTTGCATTGCATGATCCTAGTATCCTATTGTTACCATTCTAATTGTCCTATCCAAATTTATCGTCCTATTATTCTCCTATTGATACTATTGTTCATCTCATGTCTCTTGATTGTATATTGTATTTTTGCATCGATAAAATAATTAACAAGCTGGGGTTTAAGGGTTGACTCTATTAGTGGACAATATAGGAACTGTACTTGGAGGAGGGGCCCGTGTTTTCCTAAATATTTTTATCGCCTATTGTTTTATCGGTTGATTTGGCTTACAATGGTAACCCAATATATCGTGTATTGCATTGTTACCGAATTATCATATCGTGTATTGAATATTGGATCATGACTATTGAATATTGATTATCGTTTCCGAGTACATGAACTATAAAATCCACCACTAAGCCTAAACGTAACTTGTTTGCATATAGCAACCATGTGGTAAATAAAATGGGACGCATGAAGTGCTACATCAGTTAGGATTAAAATGATTAATAGACTTAAGGATCACACCACATCGACATTGTACATTATTTATTATTGTTTCTATTGATATCGAATATTGTCTATTTAGTACCCCTTATTTTTAAATATTATTTTAAAGATTTATAAATGAATTAAAATAATTTTTGGTGATTTAATAAATATTTTTCTGAAAATTTATCTTTTTACACGTGCAAAACACGTGCAAATGTTTTCTTGGGAGGTTCAAAGTCAAAAATTATTTTGTGAAAAATCATTATTTATTATTAGATATTATTTATGAAATTTTTGGGTTTTTCTGATATTTATTAGATCTATTTGCAAATATTACGAAAAGAAGGACTTTTGTGCAAAATTACCAATTGGAGTGAAAATTCCAGATTTTTTGATTTTTGGATTTTCGGGCTGGTTATAATGCCTAGTCAACTCAAGGTTAAAAATTTTACTTTTTGTTTTGATGAATTTGATTTATTTTACAAGTTTCGATAAAAGAGAATCTTTTTGCAAAATTATCATTTTGAGGGGTAAAAGTGCAAATTCATTTTTTGGGCCTTTTAAATAGTTTCGGCTGACTTTATGATGATTGTTTTTGTTTTTAAATCTCAAATAAATTGTTTCTATCAAGTTTCCAAGTATATGGATCTATATATGTAAAGTTATATTTAAAAGGAGTATTTTTGCACCCATGTTCAAAACCCTAAAAACCCTATATTCCGGCCTATTTAAAAGGTGGAGTGCAGCCGTCTTTTATTGCACAATAAAAAAGATTTTATTATTATTATTTCTTGTATTTTTAAAGAGAAGATATTGGATTTCTTGCGAAGGAGAGGCTTTTCTTATTTTCTATTTGTTTTCGTTCGATTTCTTCAACAAGGTGAGTGATATATTTGTTTTGTTTTGTTTTTTGAATATTTTATGTGGTGTTTCATCTACTAGAAAGCATGCTAGGATTTGGGTATGAATATATATGATAGATTGGATGAATTGGTGAATTAAAATTGGAACTTTTATGAAAACCTAATTATTTATGAATAGAATTGTATGTGGATGATTTGAGATTTGTTGAATGACCCATTATAAATCATGAGTAGGCTATTTCTTTTGGATTAATACTGATTTGATTGAGTATGGTGAATGTCATGCATACATTGATTAAAGATAAGATTTTTATTGAGTTTGGATGAATGCAACTTGGTTATGGTAATGTTAAATTTGTGTATGTTTATGAGTTAATAATGGTGATCGAGTTTGAGGAAGTTTGAAAAAGACTAATGAATTAAGAGATCATGTCTTGAGAATTGGATTTTTGATAATTGAATTGGGTTTGATGCAATATGATAAATTTAGAAATTTTGTGATTTTGTGAGAGGTTTTACTTGAATTTGGATTTCTCCAATACTAAGATTTAAATTTGAAAAAGAAGTTTTACTACAGATTTAAATGTTTTATAGAGATTTATGTTGGAACTTTAAATGTATTCTTTTGGACCTTATTGAGCTATACGTGTTTTCAAAGGAGTTGATGTTTTGTGATGTTCTACAACTTTAAAATATGGTTTTTAGCTATTCAATGGATTTAACATTTATTTGAATTCTGGAATTTTATATAAGATTTGGATTTTGTTGGTTTAAGAAGTTTTCTTCGTGCAATCGTTTTGATGATAGATTTGTGAGGTTCATTGAAAGTTTTTGTCTTGATGGATGAGTTATGGATCTCTAGGAGTTGAGTGGGAGTTCTGTAAACCGGTAGATGAGATTTGTTGATTTAGACCTGTGGGTTCTTGGTTTGGTTGTTGTGGAATTAAGTCCTGCAGGATACACTGACTTTAAAGATGGAGATTTTGTATTTTTAATAATAATCAACTGAAGGATAGGCACTAGTAGAGACATGATTGAACTTGGGAAACGTAAGTATTTGCTCTTGGTTTCGTTAGTCCAACGGATGCATTCCAGGACTGTGTGTTGTTCTGTCTCGAGAGAACATTTGTATGTTCGCGTGTTGAGGGTCTGCAGGCCTATTCACGGAGCATGCAGGGTACATTCGCATGTCCAGGGTTGGCAGGCCTATTCACGGAATGTACCTGTGTATCTGCACATCGAGGGCCTTGCAATCCTATTCGTGGGGTACAAGGTTGGGAGGTGATTCTCTAGTTATTGAGCTATTCTTACATGATGCTTGCTCGTTGAGGGCTGTGGTGCCTATTCGCGGAGTATTCTGGATCTTATTTTCCATCACCGTAGTAGGATTAGTTGCATAACGAGAGATTTAACTCTATAAAGTGGAGAACGATAAGGGCTTGCACCGGACCTATGTACTATGAAATGCATAGATACCGACAATTATGCATTAGAGAGTTAGCATATAGCATTGATGTTTTCTTGACTTGGTTTTGTGCTTGTGTTTTCCTGTTTTTCCTACAGTTGACACTTAGTCTAGATTCACTAGATGTTTTCATGTATTACTATTTTCTATCTTATATTCCTTGATGTTTTCATGCTTTACTTATTGTTATTTCTCATTTCATTTATTCTTGCTGTTAATGCATGTTGCTGATGACTCCATGCTCTTTGTTTTATTTATATTGTTTTCTCTTATGTGACTGACACCGTTATGGATGACCCCTGTAGTTTTGGGGGTTAGGGATTATCTCTAGCCTCATATTTTATAGGTAGGTGCTTATAGCTTGGAATTTGGACGCTTGTGCTAGAATGATAATAGAGCTTATGTAAATTATAAAAAAATATGTTGTAAAGAAAAGATTGTAATTCAAGGTGTTTTGTATTCTGCTGTGTTTTGTAAACAAGTGATGTAGTAAAAGTTGAAATAAAAATTATCTGTGTTTTTGGCTATATTTACTATTGCAATTGAAGTTGATGCTGGGAATTGTGCCATGTATTTTTGAGATATCATATTGGAAATTCAGGGCGCTACAAAGATTGGTATCAGGGCATGCTTCAATAGTAATAATAAAGAAGGTGTAAAAATGAACCTAGGTGTGGACATTAGAGTGTGAGTATAACATAGAGTTAGAACATGATGTTTTGGTTTGGGGTATGCTTGTGATTTTTCCATAGGGTATTGATATGGATGTGAATTGTGTTGTGATGCTCTAACTTTACCCTCATTTTGCAGTATTCAGTAGAATGGCAGGATCCAGGACTAGGAATGGTGTTAATGGTAATGGGGATGAAGGTTCCCATGGAGCTAGAGTTGACCTTGAGACTGAGATTGCCAGGGTGTATCAGACCTTGAATGCATTCATGGCAGCTAATATGGCGCAGAATTAGAATCAGAATCAAAATCAGGGGGCTGGACCAGTGTTTGTTAATGCTGATCCGATCAAGCAGGTTGAGTTCTTCAAGCCGATGAAGCCACCTGTGTTTGGGGGGCAGTCTGATCCAGATAAGGCCGATGATTGGTTTAAATAGATGGATATGATCTTCAAAGTCTTGGAGACTCCAGCAGTCAATAAGGTGAAATTGGCTGCAATGCAGTTAGAGAAGGACGCTGGCGTTTGGTGGCAGTCGCTGAAGAGGACATTCAGAGATCAGCAAGTGACTTGGGAGGGTTTTCTGGATGAGTTCAGGGATCGTTTCTTTCCCTTGAATATTCAGGAAAGGAAGGCAACAGTATTCTTGAATCTGCAGCAAGGCAGCATGACAGTGCGCGAATATAAGACTAAGTTCGCTTAGCTGTCAAGGTATGAACCGGAGCTGATTATTGATGAAGCAAAGAAAGCCAAGAAGTTTGAGCAGGGCTTAAGGCCGAATTTGAGGTCGATGATGATTTCTTTGGGCATCAAGAGATTTGATAAGCTGGTCAGGAGAGCAGCTATGACAGAAAAGGATATGGATCAGTTCCAGAAGAAGCAGGAGACCTGGAATAAGAACAAGAGGCTAGCAGATAGTCAGAGTGGGAAGGAGTTCCCACTAAAGCAGGGCAAGTTCAGTGGGCCAGTGCAAAAGGCGCTCGTAGTTTAAGGCGTGACTTATTTCAGTTGTGGACAGGCAGGTCATTATCAGGCAGCATGCACCAAGCCTCGGAAGGCGCAGATTTGTTCAGTGTGGCCGTGAAGGGCATATCCGACCAAACTGTCCACAATTGAAGAAGGATGGTGCAGGCGGAGGCAAAGTTCTGAGGCAGGGGTGAGTGTTCGCATTGATTGAGGAGGATGCGGGTAACTCAGGGATGTGATATGGGGTGTGCAAGAATTTTGAATTCATTCATTTATGTATTAAGTAAAACTTTGTTTGAGAATAAATTGGAGATTTGAGTATCGTTCTCATTGTAACAGAATTTATTTTGGGTTAATGGAATAAAAACAAAAGTTTTATTTGATATGGGTTCTTGCATGCATTTGTGTCGCCAATTTTTTTGCTAAGTCTTAGGTGTGGAGCTTAAGGTGTTTCCAGGAGGAGCCTTTAAGGTGGCAACACCATCAGAGGAAGATCATTCCACGCACTTGACAGAGGTATTACAAAAGTTGCAGGAGCGTAACTTGTATGCCAAGCTATCGAAGAATGAGTTTTGGAAGTTTGAGGTGTCTTTCCTTAGTCATGTCCTTTCTAAGGAGGGAGTGGCCACTGATACTCGAAAGGATGAAGCAGATGGTGGAAGGTCAGAGCTAGATGCAGGGATTCAGAGGTTGTTGTAGCAGGTTCCCGATGGCAAGTTATCAAAGTTGCACAGCAGAAGGTTTTTCCTAAACTTTTGTATGATTGTGTTCTTTTGTATGATTGTGCTCTTTGAGTTGAATTGCATTTCTTTGTTAGATTACACTTTCTTGTGTGATTGTATTTCTTAAACTATGTTTCCATTTATGAGATTTCAATTTCTTTGCTTATTTTTGTTTGGACCCTATTAGTAGTAGTTCTGAGGATAGAACTATTCTAAGGAGGGAGTGATGTAGTACCCCTTATTTTTAAATATTATTTTTAATATTTATAAATGAATTAAAATGATTTTTGGTGATTTAGTAAATACTAAACTGAAGATTTATCTTTTTACACGTGCAAAACACGTGCAAATATTTTCTTGGGAGGTTTAAAGTTAAAAATTATTTTTTGGAAAATCATTATTTATTATTAGATATTATTTATGAATTTTCTGGATTTTTCTGATATTTATTGGACCTATTTGCAAATATTACTAAAAGAAGGACTTTTATGCAAAATTACCAATTGGAGTGAAAACTCCAGATTTTTAGATTTTTGGGTTGGGTATAATGCCTAGTCAACTCAAGGTTAAAAAGTTTACTTTTTGTTTTTATGAATTTGATTTATTTTACAAGTTTCGATAAAAGAGGATCTTTTTGCAAAATTATCATTTTGAGGGGTAAAAGTGCAAATTCATTTTCTGGGCCTTTTAAACAGTGCCGGCTGACTTTATGATGGTTTTTTATTTTTTAAATCTCAAATAAATTGGTTTTATCAAGTTTCCAAGTATATGGATATATATATATATGTAAAGTTATAATTAAAAGGTGTATTTTTGCAAATGTGTTCAAAACTCTAAAAAACCTATATTCCGGCCTATTTAAAAGGTGGAGTGCAGCCATCTTTTGCTGCTCAACACAAAGGATTTTATTATTATTATTTCTTGGAGTTTTAAAGTGAAGATCTTGGATTTCTTGCGAAGGAGATGCTTTTCTTATTTTCTATTTGTCTTCGTTCGATTTCTTCAACAAGGTGACTGATATATTTGTTTTGTTTTTTTTCTTTGAATGTTGTATGTGATGTTTCATCTAATAGAAAGCATGCTAGGGTTTGGGTATGAATATATATGATGGATGGATGAATTGGTGAATTAAAATTGGATCTTTTATGAAAACCTAATTATTTATGAGTAGAATTGCATGTGGATGATTTGAGATTTGTTGAATGACCCATTATAAATCATGAGTAGGCTATTTCTTTTGGATTAATGCTGATTTAATTTAGTATGGTGAATGTCATGCATACATTGTTTAAAGATGAGATTTTTATTGAGTTTGGATGAATGCAACTTGGTTATGGTAATGTTAAATTTGTGTATGTTTATGAGTCAATATTGGTGATTGAGTTTAAGGAAGTTTGAGAAGGACTAATGAATTAAGAGTTCATGTCCTTAGAATTGGATTTGTGATAATTGAATTGGGTTTGTGCAATATGATAAATTTGGGAATTTTGTGATTTTGTGAGAGGTTTTACTTAAATTTAGATTTCTCCAATACTAAGATTTAAATTTGAAAACTTTGTTAATTTTAACTGATGGATTTGTGAAGTTCTTTTGGTGCACAAACATGCACAAACATTTTACATGAATATCTTATTTCATTGATTTTGAAGAAATTGAGTCTTTATGTGTTTTCGAAGAATTTGACTATATCCCAACTTATTTTGGTATTGATATGGTTTGAAATATAAAACGAAGTTATTTTGATGTATGATTGATTCCTAAAAACTCTACTTTTGATATATGCACAAATTCATTTTCTATTTGAAGAAAATCAACAAATTGCTATTTTGATTAATTCAAGTGGTTTTGATTGGTTTTTATGGACTCTTATATATCCGAAATATAATTTTACAGAATTCCTTTTCATAACGTAAAACTCCGTATCAGTTGAAATGTGCACAACTAAAAACTGCAGTCTGCAGGTCGACAGTCGACCGGTTGAATTTTACAGTCGACCGTCGCTACCTGGCTGTTGTGTTTTCTCATTTTCTTGAAATTTCATGCGGAATAGTCTACTGACCCATTTTTACAGTCGACTGTCTCCGCTCTGTTTTGATGTTTTCTCGAAGTTTTGGATTTCAGCTCTGGACAGTCGACCGATGACTTTTTACAATCGACTGCTACTACTTAGAATTATATTTCTTGAAGTGTTGGGTTTTTGCTCTGGACAGTCGACCGACTGCTGTTTACAGTCGACTGTTACCGCTCTGACTGATGTTTTCTTGAGTTTTTCTGATTTTTCTTCGAATGATTGTTCCTTTAATATTATATTATTTCAAAAAATATTTTACTACAGATTTAAATGTTTTATAGAGATTTATGTTGGAACTTGAAATGTATTCTTTTGGACATTATTGAGCTATATGTGTTTTCAAAGGAGTTGATGTTTTGTGATGTTCTACAACTTTAAAATATGGTTTTTAGATATTCAATGGATTTAATATTTATTTGAATTCTGGAATTTTATATAAGATTTGGATTTTATTGGATTAAGAAGTTTTCTTCGTGCAATCGTTTTGATGATAGATTTGTGAGGTTCATTAAACGTTTTGGTCTTGATGGATGAGTTGTGGGTCTCTAGGAGTTAAGTGGGAGTCCTGTGAACCGGCAGATGAGATTTGTTGATTTAGACCTGTGGGGTCTTGGTTTGGTTGTTGTGGAATTAAGTCCGGCAGGATACACTAACTCTAGAGATGGGGATTTTGTGTTTTTAATAATAATCAGCTTAAGGACAGGAACTAGTGAAGACGTGATGGAACTTGGAAATGTAAGTATCTGCTCTTGGTTTTGTTAGTCCAATGGATGCGTTGCAGGATTGTGTGTTGTTCTGTCTCAGGAGGACATTTGTATGTTCGCATGTCGAGGGTCTGCAGGCCTATTCACGGAGCATGTAGGGTGCATTCGCGTGTCGAGGGTCGGCAGACCTATTCACGGAATGTACCTGGTGTATCTGCACGTCAAGGGCTTTGCAAGTCTATTCGTAGGGTACACGGTTGGAAGGTGATTCTCCAGTTGTTGAGCTATTCTTACATGATGCTTGCGCGTTGAGGGCTGTGGTGCCTATTCGTGGAATATTCTGGATCTTGTTTTCCATCACCGTAGTCGAATTAGTTGCATAACGAGGTAACCCTATAAAGTGGAGAACGATAAGGGCTTGTACCGGACCTATGTACTATGGAATGCATAGAATCAGACAAGTATGCATTAGAGAGTCAGCATATAGCATTGATGTTTCCTTGACTTGGTTTTATGCTTGTGTTTTCCTGTTTTTTCTACACTTGACACTTAGTCTAGATTCACTTGATGTTTTCATTTATTACTATTTACTATCTTATATTCCTTGATGTTTTCATGCTTTACATATTGTTATTTCTCAATTCATTTGTTCTTGCTGTTAGTGCATGTTGCTGATGACTCCATGCTCTATGTTTTATTTATGTTGTTTTCTCTTATGTCACTCACACCGTTGTGGCTGACCCCTGTAGTTTTGGGGGTTAGGGATTATCTCTAGCCTCACGTTTTACAGGTAGGTGCTTATAGCTTGGGATTTGGACGCTTGTGCTAGAATGTTATGTTAATTTTAAAAGAATGTGTTATGAAGAAAAGATTGTAATTCAAGGTGTTTTTTATTCCGCTGTGTTTTGTAAACAAGTGATGTAATAAAAGTTGAAATAAAAATTGTCTGTATTTTTGGCTATGTTTACTGTTGCAATTGAAGTCGATGCTGGAAATTGTGCTACGTATTTCTGAGATATCATATTGGAAATTCGGGGCGCTACAGTCTAAGTGTTATTGATCATTGAATATTGTTATCGAATATTGAATTATTGTTTATACCAATTACATCGATTATCGTGATATTGACTATTTATTATTGTCCCATGTTATTGATTCCTATTGATCCATTGAATTCATTGTTATACCGTTATTCCATTGTTCCTTGATTTCTCTACTTGTTATCCCTGACTTGCTAAAGGACTTTTTCTCATCTTTTTAGATAAAGTGTTCACAGGTAATGAAGGAGAATTGCCTGCTGGGATTGGAGAACAAAGATTCTGAGGACTTAATGCTTTCTAATTGATTATTATTTTATTGAACTTAATTTATTGAGACTTATTATTATTTGAGATTAGATTTATTATTGTATTGGACTTATGTCCCGGATTTTATTATTTATTTCCAGACGTTGGTTTATTGTATTTAGATATTTCATATTGCTTCATTCCAAGTATTATTATTCATGAGATTATTATTATTGTCTGCGCAATTTTTCTGTATTGATAATATTGTTGAGATAATTGGATAAACAGCTTATGAGTGATGTTAGTCATTCGCTGGGCCAATGTCATGTACTTGTATTCTGTATTTTTGGGAAGCGGGGCGTGACAAGAACGCATATAAATTAGAAACTTATTTGGGGATATAATTAAAATACAAAATTAGAGTTGTTTAAAAGAGTGAAATTTTGATTGTTTTAATCTAGATTTATTCTAGAATTTATATCGTTTGAAAACGAGTTTAATTTGAAGTTGATTTAAATTATTTTGGAGAGTGAATTAAGAGTTAACCAAAGTATGGGTTTGGGAGAAAATTAGACTTGTGCTATTTTGGTAAAGTTTTATCAATGTGAGATATTATTAAAAATTATAGTATAACGAGTACAAAGCGATCTGGTTGTTTGAGATAGATGATTTGAAAGAAATGAACAAGAGAATAAAAGGACTTATGAATGAATGAATGAATGAAACTTTTATGAATGAGGTTAAGGATAGCCTCGAAGATCTCTAAATTTGAGATGTGTGGTTTTTAGAAGCTAAGCGAGATTAGTAGTGACTGGAAAATTCTGATAAATTTTGAGAAATGGCCAGTTTGGGCCAGAGTTAATGATGAGTTAGTTAAAGTCAGGTAGGGTAAGCTAGCTGTAGGCCATGAAAACTATAATTGGATTAAGGACATGCACTAGAAAAGGAGAGGTGATGTGACCTGGGCAAACATAAGTGGGGTGTTTCTATATAGTTAGGTGGTGGATTCCGGGACTATAGATTCATTTAGGCAGTGGATTCTGGGACTATGATTGGTTGTGGAACGAGACGAGTCTTAATAGATTTCGTGATTATGAATGGTCAGGCAGTGGATTCTAGGATCATGAATAGTCTGGCGGAAAGGAGGCGGGTCTCTAACATTTTCCGGGCTAGAGCGACACTTGCGGGATGTTTGCACAACGAGGATTATGTATGGTCGGGCCATGTACTCCGGGACTGGAATCCATACTCGTGGGACGTCTAAACTTTATTTTTGTCACCATCACATAAATAGGTATCGAACCCTATAAGACGGAGTACGTTATGGGCTTTCCCTCGTACCTGTGTAGCGTGTGATGCTTAGAATCTGAACTAGTGGCATTAGAGTTGCATTGTAAATATGAGTGTCTGCTTTAGTCAATAGGTTCATAACATACAGTAACATGTTTAGGATAGTCACATTTCAAATGTTGTTTTGCATTCATGTTTGTGATTGTTAAATTGAGGAATCATTGTATTATAGCATTGCGTCAGTTGTATGCAACTGGCGTGCCCGCAGTTCTCAAGTTACAGGACACAGATTAGCGAGCAACGTGGGCATGAGTTGGATATCGATGGATATTGCAGGCTTGAAGATGTTTGATGACATAAACTGTATTTCTTTTTATGTAAATTTCTGTTGTGCATTGTAAAGAACTAGTTTTTATTGAAATATTTTTAAATTTATTGTATTTTTGTACAAAATTGAAGTTAAGATCCTAGTTGTGCTACAAATTACCTGTATTTGGAATTCGGGGCGTTACAGAGTGGTATCAGAGTTAGGTTCAATAAGTAATACAAATATCATAAGGGAAAAATATTAGGGTGGACATTAGATGTGTGAGTATCAGTTTATAGAGATTTAAATATTATAGTTGCATCAACAAACATTTATTTCACTCTATATATACACTAATGATGTTCTTCTCCTTTTCATTGTAGGATGGGTGATAACCAAAATCCTATGGAGGAAGTGGAAGAAGTGTTCTTTGAGGACCCCGAAGAAGAACCAGAAGAAGAGGAAAAATTAGAAGAAGAGGAGGAACCGCCAGAGTCGCATGAAATCACTCCATCCCCCGACTGAACCCCAAAGCGAATCCTCAGAAGAAGTGCCACTCTCAAATAGGAAGAATCATATCATTGCTTCCCTTAAAAAATAGTTGATTATCTACAAATGGAGAGTAACTCACAGGGAGGCACATCATGCAGAAGACAAGCGAAGCATTGCTACTTTGAGCCAGAGGGTGTGGGAACTCGAGAAGTGTCATTACCGGACTGTTCGACATTTCACCCAACTCGACAATTGTAGCCCCTGTGTTCCTTTTCCCGTATTTTGTATGTATTTATTTTTCTTCTGGGTATTTATTCTAATTGTACTCTTTTTTCCGTTCTGAACTGTGTAATCATTTCTTCGTTCTTAATAAACTATTTTTCCATTCCCGTCTATTCAATTATGTGATTTTCAATCTTCTGACTTAATCTCTTCTGCCGATTAATTATCTCTGGATGATTTATTTTATTCTAAAATAAATGTTCATGGCCTAATTGTTTATTATATGATTCTACCCTTTTGGATCCGATTTCTAATCCAATCTACCCTATTTAGACCCAAAACCCTATAATCCGCCCTATTGGATCCTAAACCCGCTACCCAATACCCTCTTTTACCCAGTCTCCCTCAAATCTCTCATCACGTTCACCTCTATCTGCCTAACAAGTAGATCACCTCCCCTATGATCTCCCACTTGATTTCTAAAATCCTAACGTAGCAAATTCTCATTAAATCACAACCGTGCGGATCCTCCCTTTTGCTGTTTACATACTCGGTTGTATGATCCCTCCTCGTAACCAGGGCAAATTGTTATCTCTTTCTCTCAATAGTTAATTATTCCCTAAACTATACTCTCTCTCTCTCTCTTTCTCTCTCTCTCTCCAACTCTCTCTCGCCCTCTCTCTGTGCATCCCAACCCCCCTGCCCGCCGTCATTCCCGCCGTCGCACCTCCTTGCGACCTCCCCTCGCCGTCCTCGACCACACCAACCATCGACGCCCACGTCGACCTCCCTCATCCCGCAAACCTCCACCCGAACACCCTCCATCATCACCCGCACTTCCTCACAACACAAGCCAGTCGATCGCTATGCTCCATTGCGCCCCCGTCGACCTGCCGCCGTCGATCCCCGTTGCGCCACGGCCGTCCTCCCATTGTCAACTTCCCATCCCGCCGTCGAACTTCATCCGGCGTGCTTCCCCCTTTGTTCGTGATCCTTGTGTTAGTGTTCGTCGCCCACGATCCATTTCTGTTATTCTTTCTCATCGGATTTGTCATCTTCATTGAGGCAAGTAACTTGTATATTATTTTTGTTCTTATACAAGTACAAATACCGCATGTGGTCTTGCTTTCATTTTTGTGTTCGTTCTCATGATGATCCCTTGATAATCTTGATCTCATTGCTTGATCCATTTCCATCAATTTATAGTCATGATCAATCACAAGAAGTTGTCACACACGCACATGCACGCACGCACACACACACACACACATGCACACACACACACAACACGAAAATAAATTAGATTTAGATAAATTCTTGATGTATGTATACTCTTTTGTGATCTATTGTTTGTTGTGGATTTTGTTACATGATTGATGTGCTAGCAGAACAGCTGTGGAAGAAAGGGTCCAGAGGAACTCGACCGATAGGGAGAGGGCTGATTGATTTAAACGTTCAATATATCATGTTTTGCATCATACTCTAAGTTGAATCTATCGTAGATGAATTGTTTGATTAAATGTGTAAAAGAAATTTCTTTTTGCTGCTGCCCTGATTTGGTACAATAATTTAGAACATGTTAAATTTAGTAAAATAAATTATCTTGTGAACATGATTCGTAGGCCTCTGTGTCTATTTTTCAAAACATTCAACGGATCGCAATTACGATTTTTGATGTGTGAGTTATTGCCGTTTTACTACAGTTGTGGCGTAAATTTCAGATTCCGAATTATAAGATCTATGCATGATTTATTATTTTGAAACTGATGTTAAAAGTAAAATTTGGACTTAGTATTATTTTGGGTATGACTAGACATGACTAGGATCAACCCTAAATTTTTGTAGAATTGTTTAATGACTTTTATGACTTATTTCATGCTTGTGAAACCAATCAATATATTTCCAAAATGCATGTTGTTCAGTAAAAAACTCTGGTTTCAACCTGATTCCAGTCACTTTGATTAGAACTTTTTGAATATGAAATATAGCCGAGTATTTCTATTTTACAACCCTTTTGACGGATTTGAATTCCGAATTGTATTTTGTGATTTATCACTATTTTAGAACCACTGTGTGTCTGAAATTTCAGATTCATAAATTTGCTGCATCATTCTGTTTTCCAAATTAAATTGACTATGCGATCTGTAATGGAATTTTATAAAGTTTTATATTCTGATACTAGACATGCTAGGGAACCTTCCATAATTTTCCTTGATTTAATTATTGTATTTTTATGCCTCTTTCATGCTTATAAACAAAATTTTGCAATTTTTGTCTGAACATGAATTCTGTGTAAAATGTTGTTTTGAACCCTGTTTCTGTAGTTGTTATATGACTTGTGTATATGCGCTGGATTTGACTAAGAGTCTAGTTTCTAGATTTTCTAAAAGATCCAGAGTTGCATTCCTGTGGCAACGGAAATCTCAGTTTTGGTGCAACAACGTCTTGCTGTCCAGAATTGAAAGTCTCGTTGTCCTAACTATTATAAGTTGTTTTGTCACCCGATCATGTCATCTATCCAACTTGAGCTTGTTCATTGTTTCTTGCCATATTTTTCTTGTCCTGTTTGTGCATGTATATGACTTCTTTAATAATAATGACAAGTAATCAAGCCGGGGTTAAGGGAAAGATCTAGTAATAAAAAATATAGAAATGTGTACTTGGAAGGGAGCCCGTGTTCCCACCTGTTACATGTTACATGATTACATGATACATGATCCTATTTACCCGATTACATGACTACATACTTCCCTATAGGAAGGCGTACTCAGAAGGGGATCCATAGGTCCTACCTGATACATAATTACCTGTTATTTAATTATATGATTACATGATATATGATCCTGTTTACCTGTTTACCTTATACCTAAGTACATGGCCCTATATAATCCACTACGAAATTTAAACGCAACATGTTGAATGTAGCAACCATGTGGTAAAGTTTGGGACGCATGAAGTGCTACTTAGATAGGACCAAATACAGGACTTGAGAATACATGATCACTTGCACATTCCTGTTACATGTTTACCTGCACATGCTACCTGACACCTGTTACTTGTTTACCTACTTGCGCGCTACTTGTTACCCGCTACATGTCACGTGTACCCTGTTATCTAATCCTGTCACTTGATTCTATTTCTTGGTTTAAGAATTTGTTGCCCTATTTCGCTGTCAGACCCCTTCCATGCTTATTTCAGTACTTGCTTCTTGTTGCTACTCTGTATTTTGTTTATCTGTTTCCGTACTTGTTACTTGTATCACATGCGGCCTGTAACTTTCACTAACGAGCGTACTGTTTCCTGTTCTCTTTTCCTGCAAATTGTTAAATTTGCATATTTTGGTGACTAGCTGCCCAAATAAGTAAGTGACCAAGTGTTCTAGGCTTGGCTAGATTCCTGGTTGAGTTATTTTTCTGTTTTGAATAAATTGTATTCATTGCTACTTGGATCTTGTAATGGGCACTCTGTCCCAGAACTTATAACTTGTTGTGTCCAGATCTGGTTATTTGAGAATTTTGTATTTTGTTTTCAAGTAAATTTGTTGATTTAGAAATTTGATTCTTGCATGTGTGGTTGATTAATTCCTGTCTATTCTTGTGTATTCCTGTGTACTGTTGGAGAGATCCTTACAGCTTATGAATGATGAAAGCCCTCCGCTGGACTTTGTCGCGTATCTGTATTCCGTATTCGTTTTTGGGAAGCGTGGCATGACAGGTTTTGAGTGGTATCAGAGCCCAAGTTTGGCTAATGTATTAGTTTGACTAATATATTGGACAAGTTCGGCTCGATTAGGGTTGGCTCAGCAGTACACAGACCATGCAGTTACATGAACAAATGATAATCAACATGATCTGGATACTAATTATTTTTGAATTTGTGCAGACCTTGGCTCGAAGAGGTGCCTCCACTTCTCGTCCTCAAGAGGAACAACCTGGACTAGAGGCTGTTACGCATGTGTTGGAGCGGTTGGTTCACATGCAGCAGAATCACAGTGACAATGTGATGGCCACATTGGAAGCTGTCCGGAACCTGGCTCCCATTGTGCCCACTCAGGCGGCTCTTCCTCCTCGTCCAAGTACAGTTGTAGACTTCATGAGACTGCACCCTGACAAATTCTCTGACACTGAGACACTGCTAGAGGCCGAATAGTGGTTGCTCAGGACAGAGTAGCTGCTGTTGGCAGCGAGAGTTGCTGATGCCGATCGTGTGGATGTGGTGAGCAACCAGTTGGTGGGCCTCTCCCACATATGGTGGAGGGGTGAGTCTGAACGGCTCGAGCGGCCCGTTGCTTGGACCACGTTCATCAGGAGCTTCTTAGAGAAGTTCTTTCCTAGCATCACTCGGGTTGAGATGGAGCAGCAATTTCTTGCCCTGAAGCAGGTTGGTCGGTTTGTACTGTATTTTGGAACTTTGTTACATATTGTTCATGCGATATTGTAACATGAGACTCTGTTGACACAGGGTGCCAGATCCGTGGACGAGTACACGTCAGAATTCTCCAGGCTTAGTGTAATATCCCGATTGGATATTATATTTGTATTATTATTTTTTAAAATTAAAATATTTCTTATGGAAATTACTTAGTTTTTATTAATAACCAAAATCTGTATATATATATATTTGTATCGATTTTGTGCACTTGTACAAAATTATGTAATATGCATTTTGAGAAAATATCTGTAATATCCAGGTCTGATATTAAAAATTGTTATCTTATTATTATTTTATTTTTATTTTCAGAATTAAAATATTTTTGGGGGATATTACCTGGTTTAATTAATAAACATTATCTGTATATATATACTAGTCTGTATATATCTGCATTGTATCAATTTGGTACTGAAATATTTTGAGCCGATAGTAAAATAATTTATTATTATTATTTTATTTTATTCTCAGATTTAACTTATTTTTGTACAAATTTTTGGGTTTGATGAATAAGAATTATCGGTATATATAGATGTATGTACGTATATGTATTGTATCGATTTCGTACATTTGTACAAATCATGTAGTATGTGTTTTGGACAAAAAAATCTTTATTTTTGTCATGATTGATCAAAGATCAATGGCTAGGATTTAATTGGGAGGGATAAACATAGATTACATAATTATTGGAAATACAAATTAGTATTAATAGGTGTTGTTTCTTTCATGACTAAGTTAACCCAACTCATACACTCACTTCCTAACCCCCCCCCCCCCCTTCATTTTTGCCGGCCAATACCCCAAGTCAAGCAAGGCCAAGCCCTAGTTTCACCCCCTCACCCTCTCATACACTCACCTTTTCATTTTCTTCTATAAATCCCCCTTCCCTTCACCTTTGCTTCATTTGCTAAAGAAAAAAAAAGAGAAAGAGAAAGCAAAAGAAAGAGAGAAACTTAATTTGAGAGTTCTTCATCAGTAGGTTCAAGTAGGAGTTAGGAGGAAGAAGAAGGAAGCTAAGGCTAGTTATTCCTACTTAGTAAATCTAGGTGGGGGTTTCTTCTTTATGCCTTGTTGTTTGATTAATGTTATTAATTTGTTGTATGTTGATTTCTATTATGTTAAAGATCAAGTTTTTTCCAATTCTAGTTCATAAAAGATAAGTCTTTTAGTAATTTGTTGTATGTTGCTTTCTAATTTGTTAAAGATCAAGTCATTACTAATTCTAGTTCATGAAAGATAAAGTCTTTAATAGTTTGTTGTATGTTTACTTTCATACTTGTTAAAAATCGAGTCTTTGGTAATTCTAGTTCATGAAAGATTAAGCTTTTATTCTAGGTTGTGAAAGATTAAGTTTTATTTGCTTCTAGGTTGATTAGAAGACTACTATGTTGCTTCTATGAATAAAAGAACTCATTTTTGTTGCTAGTATGTTAAAGAACCCATTTTGTTTTTAGTATGTTGAAAGAACCCGTTTTGTTGTTTGTATGTTGAAAGAACCCATTTTGGGGTTAGTACGTTAAAAGAAACCATTTTTGAGTTAGTATGTTAAAAAGAACTCATTTTGAGATTAGTACGTTAAAAGAAACCATTTTTGAGTTAGTATGTTAAAAAGAACTCATTTTGAGATTAGTATGTTAAAAGAAACTATTTTTGAGTTAGTATTTTAAAAGAACTCATTTTTGAGATAGTATGTTAAAATAACCCATTTTGGGTTTAGTATGTTAAAAGAACCCATTTTGATGATTAGTACGTTAAAGGAAATCATTTTGATGTTGGTATATTAAAAGAAATCATTTTTGAGTTAGTATGTTAAAAGAACCCATTTTTGGGGTTAGTATGTTAATAGAACTCATTTTGATGTTAATATGTTAAAAGAACTTATTTTTGATGTTAGTATGTTAATAGAACTCATTTTGATTAAAAGAAATTATTTTTGATGTTAGCATGTTAATAGAACTCATTTTTTATGTTAGCATGTTAATTGAACTCATTTTGAGATTAGTATGTTAAAAGAACCCATTTTGGGGTTAGTATGTTAATAGAACTCATTTTGGGGTTAGTATGTTGAAGAACCCATTTTGCGGTTAGTATGTTTATAGAACTTATTTTGAGAATAGTATGTTAAAAGAACCAAACTTTATAATGGTATATGTTATAGGTTGCAAAAGAACCCATTTTTTGATGTTTTGTTAGTAACATGTTAGTTTGCTACTAGGATTGTTAGAAGAATTCTACGTTGCTTCTATAAAAGATCAAGTTCTTATTAGTAGCATGTTATATTACTTCTAGGTTGCTAGAGGATTTCTATATTTGTTTTATGTTCAAAAGATCAAGTTGTAGCAGCATGCTTTGAATTGCTTCTAGAATGTTAGAAGGCTTTTCACGTTGCTTCATGTATAAAAGATCATGTTTTGCTAGTAGCATGTTTATATTGCTTCTAGGTTGTTAGAAGATTCTTTTGTTGCTTCTAAGTATAAGAGATCAAGTTATTAAGTAGATGGTTCTAGTTGATACATACAAGGGACCCATTTTTGTATTGTTGTTTTACGGTTTCTAATTGATAAAGAACTCATCGTTATAGTGTTGTTGTTTATAAAACAACTTAGACTAATCATGTGAGTATTCTTCATCTTTAGTTTATAAATGGATAAAAGATTATGTTTTGAATATGTTAGTAAGCATAACATGTGTTTTAAATTGTTAGTAGCTTTTGGATGTGGAAAATGATCGTGAAAACAAAATGTTAGTAAGCTTTACGTGTAAATTGATCAAGTTAGTAAGTTTATGGGTACCTTGATCAAGTTGGTAAGCTTATGGTATCTTGAATGTATTAGAAGTTTTCATAATAAATTGTGAATTATTAGTAAGCTGGAATGATGAATTTAATATCATGTTAGAATGTTCATCTTGTATGTTAATTATATTAATATGCTTAACATGCATTTTCATTCATGTTAGTAAGCTTATACATGAAATTCTAGTTCATGTTAACTAGAGTTATATTGCATTGTCAGTAGTTTGAATCATGCACTTGATTATGAGTAATAAGTATTCCTTGTTCTCATAAGTCATGTAATAGCATGTTTTACGATTGAGAAATAGTTCGTACCAATTATTAGTATTGATCCATCTCATACGTAGCTCACCTGGCTCGTATGTGATTTGTTAGCTTGTACAAAGCTTATTAGCTAGTACGCATCTTGTTGTACTCGTCTAGGGTGATATCATTGCCCTAGGGGCCATCGACCATCAAGGCGTGTATTTATTTTACCCCTCAGGGACTGTGGGTGAGTCACCCCTTGTGTACCGTCAGATCTTAACCGATGTAGGTTGATCGCGGGCCGAGAGCGTAGACGGAATCCAAGTTCAGGGAAGTAGCAAGCGAATAAATTCGTATTGCCGGAGTCTTTGATCGATAGGCTGTGACATGATCCTTGGTGATCCTGGTAAGTCTAGGTTGAGCACCTAGCAAAGTTATCTTGCGAAGTCGAACTTAAGACCTAGCATGTTGTGTTAGTACTATTGTCATCCCTCGGATTGTTTAAGATTAGTGACATCGTTAGGGTAGTAACTGGTAACTATTTTTACATAACTTTTTTATCTATTACTTTGCCGAAGAGAAAGAGTTGGTATTAGGGGTGATACCTTATGATCCGACCTGTCCTATAGGCCAACACTAGGTGGTGTTATTGGTTGTACCCTTCCTGTCAAAGGGATACGGTCTGTGCCTTCTCACAAGTTGGGAGCACGGAATCTGTATCTCGTCTATTAATTTCTGAAGTGCCATGATAAGAACGGGAGGTTTTCCTGTCGGAACTAGGGGATGGACCCCCGGAATTCCGTCATGTTCTATGTCAGGGAAAGCGAACAGTCCTTAGACTACAGTCTATGTGCTAAGGGGCCACAGGGGATGCTTCGAGCTAACCTGTGTTGTAGTAAACTCCGGGGTTCGTCTGATTTTTGAGTGAGGTCCGGTATGACGGGAAATAGTGAAAAACAGAGACACCACTATATGACTGCGAATGGCGGGATTAGACAATTTTAGAGCAACCTCATCAGTCACGTTGTATCTTCAGGAGTAGGTTGAGTACAAGAGTAGAATTCATGACGCGAGTTCAAATTCGTAAATATGAAGAAACGGCTGGATATGGGCGTATGTATTTATGGGTTGCATACTATCCAGAGTCTTATTTGCATTAGAATAAGTGCATCCTTGCATTAGTTAATCTTGCATTAGAGTCTAAGTCATAGCATACACTGACACATCAAAATTATGTATACACGTTTCTCTTTTCATCAATCTGTTTGTTTAAGATGAGAATCTTCTGTTTATAATCAGCAATTGTATCAGTATAGTACTGACATTCCCACTCAAATAGGTAGTGGATTGCAAGACTACAGGAACAGGATTCAGGAGGACTCAAGGCCCAAGGAGCGCAGTGTTGATTTTTATTTCAATTGTAATATGTGTTGGTTATTATTGTTTCAATCATAATTTATTAATTGTTGAGAAGTATCTAAGTGAAGTACCAAGTGTTATTTATTATTCATTGTACTCTGATGTAAATTTATTAAAAGTTTGTAACACTTGGGCTTGTAAGGCATTATTGTAACACTGATATAATGTATTGCAGTTTTATAACATTCGGACTTGTAATACATTTGTGTTGAATATTTTTTTTAAATTTTTCTGTTTTTCCGTGTATTGTAGCTAATTGAAGAAAAAGATTTTGGCTTATGTCACGGTTTCCCAGTATATGGAAATCGGGGTGTTACAGAGTGGTATCAGAGTCGACTTCAATTTATAATGGTATCAGAGCCGACTTCAATTTATAATCCAACACAGTAGGAAAATTTGACTTGGATACCTTATAGGAGTCAGATTTTAGCTAGTTGTAGACAATTATAATTCATATTGTTGTTTCTTTCAATTTATGTTTTATAATTTTTTCTATATCTATACTAATTCCGGTATATGTGTTTGAAGGAAGGTATTTGAGGATATCCTAACCGAGGATGTGTTGATGGAAGAGAGTGAACCGATTTCGATGGATGATTCGATGATCTGGAGAGAGGAGCCGAAGGATATTTCACTACACGCTAACCTCAAGACGGACTCGCCTTCACCACCACAGGGGCTAAGTGTGGGTCAACTCACAGCGGCAGCGGTTGGCATACATTTGGGAATAAGGAAGCTAAGGAAATACAAGATCAGGAAAAGTCGTCGAGCTAAGCAACTGAGGGATGCTTGTAAAGCTATATTAGCAGGCCTAGCGAAGGACCAGTAATACTTTAATTCCAGATTGGCACGACTGTAGCATGAATGGGAGCATGTCCAGAAGACCACCAGAGTTGTAGTACGCTATTTCCGTGAGGAGGCTGGGTACAAGAAATCAGTCTATCCACGACTACAAGGAAAAAGATCTGCACCAGCATCATGGTTCGAGAACCGAGGTCAGAAGCAGAAGATTTAGAAAATGGAGGGAAAACTTGGAGGTGCCAAGCCAGGAAGTTGTTTCCTATGTGGTGAGCAAGAAAACAACAAGTCTCAATGTTCAGAGAAGAACCCTCATGTGGAGACCCGTACATGTTACAATTGTGGAGAGATTGGTCATATTGGGCCAAATTGTTTCCAGCTTCATAAGAATGACGACAGATTAACCCCGAAGATGGACAATAAAGGAAAGGAGCCTGTTCACCAAGGGTAAGAGTTTACACTTACTAAAGGCAAGTTGAAGAAGGAAGGAGAGCCATTACCAGTGTGTGCATATGGAACTGCAACTAAGTTTAATAGTCGTACTTTGAATTTTGTTTAGACTAAAAAGTAATATATGATGTAACACTTTTGTAACCGAATGGATATATATATATATATATATATATATATATATATATATATATATATATGAAATCCAGGCAACCGTTTTGTTCAATTTTTGTTCATCATATTCTTTTGTCTGAATTATTTTTCAAGAAGTTGAGATGTGTGTGGGTGGCAACTGTAGATTTGGTTTTGTTGATTACACCATCTGGAGCAATCTTCATTATAAATTTGTTCTATAAGGGCTGTAAACTCCAAATCAAAGGAAAGACCCTAAGTATAGATTTGTTAGAGTTGGACCTTGCAGGAACGGAAGAAGAGCACGCTGAGCAGTTGACTGCAGTTCTGAACAACTACAGGAGCATCAGCTTTGAGCCAATTATAGGTGAGAGTCCTGGAAGTCAGACGTAGTGTTCGTTGGCCATGTCCTATTCTAAGGAGGGAGTGGCTACCGAACCGCAAAAGATTGAGGCAGTGAAGTATTAGCCTCAGCCGAAACCGTGAAGGAAGTAAGAAGCTAAATGATGAAATCAGGCAAGCCAGTATTGAAGTGATTACTCAAGATTAGAGCTCGGTTTTGGCACAATTGAAGCTACAGACGAGGTTGGATCTACTCAGCGTGGGATTTCCTGCAGAGGAGGTTGGATCTACCCGCCGGGGGACCAGTTCAGCCGGAAGCGCCAGCTTGCGGTCCGGTCAGGCCACTGCTTCCCCCTCAGCGTCAGATCATCGGTCAGAGGACCGCTGCTCCCAGGAGAGGTCAAGCTTACAATCTGACAGCGGAAGAAGCTGAGACGGCAGAAGGGGTCGTTGCAGGTAGTTTGCATTTTATTGTATTGTTATTTCCTTTGCTTCTTTCATTGTCTTGCTCTGTTCATTCATATTATATTTTCTGCATTGTTATTTCTTACTCCTTAATCGTCATTCTTTTTCCCTTGCATTTTGACTCTATCTTAGGTATTATTCTAGTTCGTTCTTTTCCTGCTCATGTCCTCTTTGATTCCGGGGCGACCCATTCCTTCGTCTCTTCCCACTTCGTGGATCGGCATCAGTTGGAGTGCAGTGTCATGTAGTAGCTTGGAACATTGTTATAGGTGGCGGTGTCTTTGTCTGTTCCCGGGAGTGTAAGCAGAGTTCCGTGGTTATTGGTGGACCTAGGGATGGCGAACGGGTCGAGTGGGCCGGGCCGGGCCCAACCCGTACGGGTTGGTACGTATAGTGGGCGGGCTCGGGCCGGTTTGCCCACTTATCCGGGCCGGGCTCAAACTTAGTTTGGGTGGCCCGCCCAACCCGTGAACCCTTTAGGGTTCAACCCGGGTTGGGCCGGGTCGACCCGCGGGCTGGCTCGTTTATATAGGGTTAGAAATTTTTTTTTTTGTAGCTTAAAATAATAATAATAATAATAATAATAATATTAAGTAAGTAATAATACTAATAAACATTAAAAATCGTAATAATAATAATAAGATTGAAAGAGTGAAATTGGCAACAAATTTTGAAATATTATTCATATGAATTTAAGTTATACAATTTTCACAATTTCTAATGAAATGAAGAATTCAATTCACAAATAAGTTTTATACAATAACATATTTCTTATATACAATTTTAATTGACTACAATTTTTATAATTTAACATAACAAGCAATGCTATTGTTGTTGTTGTTGTTGTTGTTCTTTCGGCGAGTTGCTCCCACTTGTGGACGTTGATAGTGCTTTCCTTTGTGTCCTATCTTCAGCCTTCAGCCAGTCTTCTGTGCAAACGAGTATCTCTAATGTGTCGGGCTTCATGCGATTCCTGTAATCAGTTAGAACCCTGCCACTTGAAGAAAATGCACTCTCAGAAGCAACTGTAGAGACAGGAGGAGTTAGTAAATCTTTAGCCATAATTGACAGAATACTAAAAGTGTGTTCATGGTCTTTCCACCATTATAAAATATCTAGTGGAGAAGTAGAAGGCTCAGAATCTTGTTGGTTATACCAATTTAATTCATTTGGTTGATTAGTCCTAGGTTTTTTTGATTGAATTTGTTCAAGTAAATTAAATGTTCTATTACCAAATCTACTTTTACTCTTACCTTTAGAAGTACCAGAAGAAGAACTAACTACAGAAGTTGAACTACTAGAAGCAAAACGTCTATCATAATAATCATACAAGTTATTTAACGTAGATTCAAACTGAACTAAAAAAGTAGCACAATCTTCTATTAATTCTACATTTTTCCCAAGTAATGCAAAAAACATTTCAATCAAACTCTTCGTACCTTCTAATTTGATACGAGGATCCATAACAGTAGCAACACAAATCAACATAGGAGGAGGAAAATAATACTTCAAAAATTTTTTGAATGTAGGTTTTACAATCTCACCAACAAAAGTATCATTTAACATTTCGTTAAATGTTTGCATCATGCTAACTAATTCAATAAAAATGCTACTAGAAGTAGATTCATATGTTTTTGAAAATTTTAAAGTTGCGGTTTTAAAAGGTTCTAAAAATTTCAACAAAGATTCGGCAAAAAACCAATCGGGGGGAGTCATTTCAAAATTGTGCATATTTTTTGCGACACAAAAATCATTTACAACTGCTTTATATTCGGTAACAACATTTAGTAAATCAAAAGTAGAATTCCATCGGTGTCTAACATCCTTTGAAAATCTTCTAAAAGGAACATTTCTAACCCTACACCAAGCTTTCCATTCTTGTAAAATGCTTGGACTTAATGCAATTAAATGTACACAATTTCTAATTTTAACTATATATGGATCGGCTATTTTTAATGCATCTTGAACACATAAATTTATAATATGACATGCACATCTAACATGAAAAATATTGTCAGATGGAGGATTTAATACGGATTTTAAAGTAGTAATTGCTACATTGTTGTTAGATGCATTATCAAAACTAATACACATAATTTTATCGCGAATATGGAAAACATCACAAATTTCTATAATACGATTTGCTATTTCAGCGTCACTATGGGGATATGGCAACGCCGCAAGTGATATGATTCTTTTTTGAAGAATCCAATCTTTGTCGCTCTAATGACAGGTTATTCCCATCGTTGGAATATTGTTCACCCGTCCAACAATCCGAAGTTAAACTAACCCTACAAGTTAAACTCCATAAAATTGCAATCAAAGTGTCCTTGATTTCGATGTATATTTTAAAACAATCCGATTTGCAAGTATTTCTCGGAATTCTTCTAAAATGAGGGTTTAAGACCGTTTGATTAAAATTTTCCAAGTCCCTACTCTTGGGATAGGAAAATGGTAACTCTTTCTTAATGACTAATCCGGCCATTTCCCGATGAACAAGATCGGGATCATAAGGATGGCTATCAACTAGACCGGTCCTAGGGTTGATTTTTTGTTGGCCTTGTAGTTTAGCAAGAAGGTCTTTATGGTTATGTTGGATGTGCCTACTAATTGTATCGGTGCCGTCACCCCTCTTGAATTTGTATGTTTTACCACATGTTTTACAAACTTTCAAACCTATACCCGGAGTATGTTCGTCCGGGATATAATCGTAAAACTTATGCCAATCACTAGTTTCTCCTCTAATTTTCCTACTACTACGGGGTTGTGTGGTTTCGGTTGGTTGTTGTTCTTCTTCTTCTTCTTCCTATTGTATGTCACCTACAACCTCGTCGTGTGTACCCCATTGTTGGGTAGGAGGATCATGGTATTCTTGGGTGGGCTCACTAGTTGGGACAATTGGTGGCCTACGGGAAGAGGAGGAAGAATCTTGTCCGCTACGACCGCTACCGCGTGATCTAGACATAATGTAGTAATGTGTTAAAGTATGTAAAAAATATATATACAATGTAGGAACGGTGAATTATAAAAAAGAATCTAAAAAACAAGAGGGTTGAGATAGAGACGATAAAAAAACCAACAATAATTTTAACTACAACGCAAAAAAAAAATAACGAGAGAGGTATGAAATTTTGATACCGTTCACTGTGGAATACGCGTATGTAAAAAAAACCGTGAAAATAAGAATAGAATAGAACTAGAAAGAAGCGCTTTGCCGATTCCGCAATTGAAGAGTTGAGGAGAACTTGAAGTAGATTTGACGAGGGTTGAAGAGAGTTGAAGACGTTGAAGACATTGAATTTTGATTTCGATACGACCGAAATTTGATCGTGTATATGCCTCGTTGTAGACTTGTTTGATGAATACTACAATTATTGAAAAATTCTTTAGAAATGATGTATAATAGTAGAGAGAGTAAGAGAGTAAGGTGTGATTTTTTAGGAGATTTTTGGGGGTATTTATAGGCTCAAAATGTGGGAAAAAACAAAAAAACAAAAAAAGCCAAAAAAAAGGCTAAAGAGCCGTTACCAACGGCTCTGTTTTGGCAGCCAACGGACCGTTCGACCCGCGGGTCAACGGTCGACCTGTAACGGGTCGAACGTTCGACCCGTTCGGGTCCAACGGGTCGTAACCCGCGGGTTGGCGGGTTGAATTCCCGTTCTTAACGGGTTCGCGGGCTGGGTTTCGCAGGTTGAATTCGTGTTATTTGCGACCCGGGTCGACCCGGTACTGTTTACCGGGTTCGACCCGAACCCGCCAACGTCTTAAACGGGCCGGGTTCGCGGGCTGGGTCACGGGTGGGTCGCCGGTTGACCCGGCCTAGTTGCCATCCCTAGACGGTGGTGTAGATTTCAAGGCTAACCTGATCGTAATTGGGAATTCTGGGTTCGACGTCATTCTCGATATGGATTGGTTGGGTGAGTCCCATGCTTTCATAGATTTTCGAGCCAAGAAAATTGTATTCAGAATCCCAGGTCGTGTAGAGTTCGAGTTCCATGCTGGGGAGACACCCCTTGGCATGGCTAAGACTGCAGTTGATCAGGAGATTTGTGCAATGGAGTTGCAAGCAGGCTGTGAGGCTGCGTCTCTAGTAGTGCGGGAATTTTTGGATGTGTTTTCAGAGGAGTTACCTGGGTTACCCCCAGATAGGAATGTGGAATTCGGTATTGAGGTTCAGCCTGGTACGACGGCGATATCAAAAAGTCCCTATAGGATTGCACCTGTAACACCCTGTATTTTTAAATAATGTTTTTGAGGTTCGTAAATGAATTAAAGTGATTTAGGTAATTTAATAAATATTTTTCTGAAATTTATATTTTTGCACATGCAAAACACGCGCAAATATTTTCTTGGGAAACTAAAAGTCAGAAATCATTTTTGGGGAAACCTAATATTTATTAGTAAGTATTATTTATGAATTTTTTGGATTTTTCTGAGATTTATTTGGCATATTTGCAAATTTTACACAAAAGGGGGCTTTTGTGCGTATTACCACTTGGAGTAAAAAACTCCAGAATTTTGGTTTTCTGGGCTGAGCATATGGCTAGGCAACTCAGAGGTAAATAGTTTACTTTTTATTCTAATAGATTTGGTTTATTTCACAATTTGTTAAAGAGTGGTCTTTTTGCAGAATTGCCATTTAGAGGCCAAAATTACAAAACATAATTTTCTGGATTTATAACTGATGCCGGTTAGATATGGGTGGCTATTTTCGGTTATAAATCTCAACTAAATTGGTTAATCTAATTTCCTAGTATAAAGATCTATATATGTAAAGATATATATATATTCTAAAAGGATAATTTGCAAAATCTTCTCAAAACCCTAATACCCAGATTTCGACATATTAAAAGGGCA
Source organism: Hemerocallis citrina (assembly GCA_017893485.1). Classification (NCBI taxonomy): domain Eukaryota; kingdom Viridiplantae; phylum Streptophyta; class Magnoliopsida; order Asparagales; family Asphodelaceae; genus Hemerocallis; species Hemerocallis citrina. Next base: position 185,114,800 of record CM030361.1, read on the forward strand.
GTAGCAGCCACCTTTTTCCTGCACCCAAACAAAAGACTATTTTTACTATTGGTTATCTTGGAGTTTCGAAGCGAAGATCTTGAATTTTTTCGAAACAAAGGACTTTTCTTATTCTTTATTATTTCGGTTGATTCTTCAATAAGGTGAGTGACATATGTTTGTTTTCTTATTATTCTATGCATGTTGTATATGGTGGTTTGTCTAGTAGAATGCATGTTAGATGATAGTATGATGTCATAATGAATGTATTGATAGATGAATGATTAAAAATGGAATTTTTATGAAAGTTATGAATAGAATCTTTGTATAGATGATTTAGAATGTTAAAGAACCTAATAGAAATCGTGGGTATGTTGTTTCTTTATTATTCTTACTGTTTGATTGTATAAATATTGAGATTATATGATTGAGATGCACAAATTTGAATAAAGATGAATACTTTACTGTTGATTATACATGTATATTCTGTTTGATGTTTGGATGAAGAATAACTTGATAAAAATGTGTTGTGTGTGCTAGTAATCAAGGGGTAAACTAATCTAATTAGTTGTATATGTGTATAACAAGTTACAAAGAGGTTTTTAAGAATCAAAAGATCAAGTTTTGAAGGTTGAATAGGGTTTGATTTTTCAGGTCTGGAAGTACACAGCCGAAATTGAAATTTTGGGTTTTTGTGATGATTTCGATTGGATCTTGATTTGTATTGATGCTGAGTTGAATTGATCAATATATTACTTACACACAGTGATTTTTTGAAGCTTTTACTGATATACATGCCACATATACACACATACACGTATTCCCCTGTTTTGAAGGAAGTTTGATGAAAATTTGATGTTTTATGAATTTGATGAGATTTTGATTAGATTTATAAACCCCAGTATGTTAGACAAGTTGTATTTGATCATCTCAGGGTTTTTAAATTTACAATTCATGTTTTAAAAGTGTATAATCATGTATCAGTCAAAAAAGTGCACAATTTTGAAACTAGTCGAGTAGCAGCTAACGGTCGATCGGCCCCATTTTGAACTAAGATGTGCTGTCGATCGTCATTTGAAAAATTGGATTTTCTGGGCTTGTGCAGTCGACCGTCGTTCTTTTGAACTTTTTTCGACAGACGACTGTCACCTGCTATTTTGATGGTTTGTTGAGTTTTCTTGCCGATTTCTTGAATGATTATTTCTTCGAACTTATGGATTATTGATCTACTGTTTTAGATGACATTTTCACTATAGATTACAATATTTTACAAAAAATTATATTTTGATTTCTATAGAATTTAATTTGTATTTTAAGAAGCGAAATATATATGGATTTCAAGATATGGATGTTTTGTGATATTCTATGACTTCAAAATATGAATCTCAGTTGTTTAATGAATATAATATCTTATTTCAGTTCTGGAAATTTGTGAGTAATTGGATAGATTTGGATTTGTTTGATTTAAAGAAGTTTTCTTGATATGAACATTTTGATGATGAAATTAAGAGTTTTATTGAAGGGTTTTGTGTTGATATTCGATTTGTGAGTCTCTAAATGTTGAGTGGGATTCCTGTAAACTGACAGATGAGATTTTGTGGATTTTGACCAGTTTGGGTCATGGGATTGTTTTGTTGGAATTAAGTCCGGCATGGTACACTAACTCCAGAAAAGGGAAAATTGTGTTTTATTTAATAATAATCAACCTAAGGACAGACACTAGTGGAGATGTGATAGAACTTGGGAAACGTAAGTATATGTTATGAGGTTAGTCCAACGGATGCGTTCCAGAACTGTGTGTTGTTGTGTCCCGAGAGGACAGTTGGTATGTTCGCGTGTCGAGGGTCAGCAGGCCTATTCACGGAACATAGGATGCATTCGCGTGTCGAGGGTCGGCGGGCCTATTCACGGGATGTACTGTGTATTTGCACGTCGAGGGTCGACATGCCTATTCGTAGGGTACACGGTAGGGTGGTGATTCTCCGGTTGTAGAGCTATGCTTACATTTTGCTTGCGCGTCGAGGGTTGTTAGGCCCATTTGCAGAGTATTCTAGATATTGTTTCTATAAAGAGGCACAGGCCGATGATGAGCAGTTGCAGAAATTCAGAGCAGAGGTTGAGGCATGTTCCAGGGCCAATATGGTTATTCACTCAGATGGATCGCTTCTTTTTGAGTCCAGATTGTGTGTTCCGAAGGGTGAAGTCCGTCAGAAGTTGCTTGAGGAAGCCCACCAGTTGTCGTACTCTATTCATCTCGGTGGTATTAAGATGTACCAGGACTTGAAGCTTCACTTCTGGTGGCATGGTATGAAGAGGGCCGTCGCAAGATTTGTGTCTTAGTGCTTGATCTACCAGCAGGTGAAGGCAGAGAATCAAAGAACTGCCGAGCTTCTTCAATCTCTTTCCATTCCGTAGTGGAAGTGGGAACACATCATGATGGATTTTTTGACCGCCTTGCCGAGGAGTCCCAAGGGTCACAATGCCATTTGGGTGATTGTGGACAAACTGACGAAGAGTTCTTACTTCATTCTCTTCAAAGTTGGGAAGTCTACTGAGAGCTTAGCAGAGAAGTACATGCAAGAGATTGTCAGGATTCATAGGGTTCCAGTCAGTATTGTATCCGACAGGGATACGAGGTTCAGATATCAATTTTGGGAGAATCTTCAGAGTAGTCTGGGGAGTAAACTGAAGTACAGCATAACTTTTCATCCTCAGACAGATGGGCAGTCAGAAAGGACCATTCAGACTCTAGAGGACATGTTGAGGTCCTGTGAGCTATAGTTTGGAGGATCTTGGGAGGACCACTTGCATCTTGTAGAGTTCTCGTACAATAAAAGCTATCAGGCCAGTCTCAAAGCTACACCGTACGAGGCACTATATGGTCGGAATTGCAGATCACCAGTGTACTGGGATGACATTGGTGAGAGGAAGTTGTTGGGTCCGGAGATGATCACCAGGACTGTGGATGCGGTGACTAGTCCAGGAAGCATCTTTAGGCAGCACAAGACAGGCAGAGGAGATGGGCAGATGTCCATAGGAGAGCCTTGAAGTTTGAGGTGGGTGACCATGTTTTTCTTAAGGTATCGCGGTGGAGAGGTGTCATTCGGTTTGGTGGTGGGGGCAAGCTAAGCCCCAGGTTCTTCGGGCCGTTTGATATCATAGAATGAGTAGGCAATGTAGCCTATTGTCTTGCTTTGCCACCGGCTTTATCTGGGGTGCACAAAGTCTTCTATATCTCACAACTCAGGAGGTATATCAGTGATGAGAGACACGTGATCGACTACTCAGAGTTGTCCATGCAGCCAGATCTGTCTTGTGAGATCCTGCCAGTTGCTATCATGGACAGGCGGGAGAAGGTGTTGAAGAACAAGGTTATCAAATTGGTTCGAGTTTCTTGGAATCCTTACTCGCCGGGTGAGTCGACTTGGGAATTGGAGGAGGAAATCCAGCAGAAGTTTCCTCATTTGTTTGTGCAGTTCTTGTTTTTGTTGCTGTTCTTTTCCTTTTTTTGGTTTACCCTATGTACTTCTTGTTTAAATTTTGAGGACGAAATTCTGCTTGTTAGGTGGATACGATTTGTAATGCGTGTATTCCATTTCCTGTATTTTGTATGTATTTATTTTCTTCTGGGTATTTACTCTGAATGTACTCTTTTGTCCGTTCTGAATCGTGTAATCATTTCTTCATTATTAATAATCTATTTTCCGTTCTCGTCAATTCAATTATGTGATTTTCAATCTTCTGACTTAATCACTTCTGCCGATTAATTATCTCTGGATGATTTGTTTGATTCTAAATTATATGTTCATGGCCTAATTGTTTATTATTTGATTCTACCATTTTGGATCCGATTTCTAACTCAATCTACCCTATTTAGACCCAAAACCCTATAATCTGCTCTAATGGATCCTAAATCCGCTACCCAATACCCTCTTTTGCCTAGTTTCCTTCAAATCTCTCCTCACGTTCACCTCTATCTACCTAACAAGCAGATCACCTCCCCCATGATCTCCCCCTTCATTCCTAAAATCCTAACTTACCAAATTCTCATTAAATCACAACCAAAATTGTCATCTCTTTCTCTCTACAGTTAATTATTCCCTAAACTACTCTCTCTCTCTCTCTCTCTCTCTCTCTCTCTCTCTCTCTCTCTCTCTCTCCCTCCCTCCCTCCCTCCCTCCAACACTCTCTCACCCTCTCCCTATGCATCCCAACTCCCTCGCCGGCCTTCGTTCCCACCGTTGCGCCTCCTCGCGACCTCCCCGCACCGTCCTCGACCACACCAACCATCGATGCCCACGTCGACCTCCCTCATCCTGCAAGCCTCCACCCGAACACCCTCCATCACCACCTACACTTCCTCACCCCACAAGCCAATCGACTGCTGTGCTCCATCGTGCCCCAGTCGACTTGCCGCCGTCGATCCCCGTTGCGCCACCACCATCCTCCCGTCGTCGACTTCCCGTCCCGCCGTCCGTTGTGTTGTCGAACTTCATCCCGTGATCTTCCCCCGTTGTTCGTGATCCTTGTGTTAGTGTTTGTCGCCCGCGATCCATTCCTGTTATTCTTTCTAGTCGGATTCGTTATCTTCATTGAGGCAAGTAACTTGTATATTATTTTTGTTCTTATACAAGTACAAATACCGCATGTGGTCTTGCTTTCATTTTTGTGTTCGTTCTCATGATAATCCCTTGATAATCTTGATCTCATTGCTTGATCTGTTTCCATCAATTTGTAGTCATGATTAATCACAAGAATTTCTCACACTCACACACACTACACGAAAATAAATTAGATCTAGGTAAATTGTTGATGTATATATACTCTTTCGTGATCTATTGTAAGTTGTGGATTTTGTTATATGAATGATGTGCTAGATGTGTATCTCATCGTGGACTTGTAAATACCCATGCTATGATTGATTTAAACGTTCAACATATCATGTGTTTCATCATACTCTAATTTGAATCTATCGTAGCTGAATTGTTTGATTAAATGCGTAAAAGAAATTTCTTTTTGCTGCTGCCCTGATTTGGTACTGCAATTTAGACCCTGTTAAAGTCAGTAAAATAAATTATCTTGTGAACATGATTCGTAGGCCTTTGTGTCGATTTTTCTGATATTTCAACGGATCACAATTTTGATTTTTGATGTGTGAGTTGTCACTGTTTTACTACAGTTGTGCCGAAAATTTTAGATTCCAAAATTATAAGATCGCTGCATGATTTCTTATTTTGAAACTGATGTTAAAAGTAAAATTTGGACTTAGTATTATTCTGGGTATGACTAGAAATGACTAGGATCAACCCCAAATTTTTTTAGAATTGTTTAATGACTTTTATGACTTATTTCATGCTTGTGAAACCAATCAATATATTTCCAAAATGCATGTTGTTCAGTAAAGAACTCTATTTTCAACCTAATTCCAGTCACTTTGATTAGAACTTTTTGAATGTGAAATATAGCCGAGTATTTCTATTTTACAACCCTTTTGACAGATTTGAATTCTGAGTTGTATTTTGGGATTTATCACTATTTTAGTACCACTGTGTCTGAAATTTGAGATTCATAAATTTGCTGCATCATTTTGTTTTCCAAATTAAATTGACTATGCAATCTGTAATGGAATTTCATAAAATTTTATATTCTGATACTAGACATGCTAAGGAACCTTCCATAATTTTCCTAGATTTAATTATTTTGTTTTTATACCTCTTTCATGCTTATAAACAAAACTTTACAATTTCTGTCTGAACATGAATTCTGTGTAAAATGCTGTTTTGAACCCTGATTCTGTAGTTGTTATATGACTTGTGTATATGCGCTGGATTCAGCAGAGAGTCTAGTTTCTATATTTTCTAATGGATCCAGATTTGCATTCCTATGGCAGCGGAAATATCAGTTTTGGTGCAACAACGTCTTACTGTCCAGAATTGAAAGTCTCGTTGTCCTAACTATTATAAATTGTTTTGTCACCCGATCATGTCATCTATCCAACTTGAGCTTGTTCATTGTTTCTTGCCATGTTTTTCTTGTCCTGTTTGTGCACATATATGCCTTCTTTAATAATAATGACAAGTAATCAAGCCGGGGTTAAGGGAAAGATCAAGTAATGGAAAATATAGAAATGTGTATTTGGAAGGGGGCCCGTGTTCCCACCTGTTACATGTTACATGATTACATGATACATGATTCTGTTTACCTGTTTACCTGATTACCTGACTACATACTTCCCTATAGGAAGGCGTACTCAGAAGGGGACCCATAGGTCCTACCTGATATATAATTACCTGTTATATGATTATATGATTACATGATATATGATCCTGTTTACCTGTTTACCTGATACCTGAGTACATGGACCTATATAATCCACTACGAAAACTAAACGCAACATTTTGAATGTAGCAACCATGTGATAAAATTTAGGACGCATGAAGTGCTACCTAGATAGGACTAAACACAAGACTTGAGAATACATGATCACATGCACATTCCTGTTACATGTTTTCCTGTACATACTACCTGACACCTATTACTTGTTTACCTGCTTGCACGCTACTTGTTACCCGCTACATGTCACGTGTACCCTGTTATCTAATCATGTCACTTGATTCTATTTCATGGTTTAAGAATTAGTTGCTCTATTTCGCTGTCAGACCCCTTCCATGCTTATTTCAGTGCTTGCTTCTTGTTGCTACTCTGTATTTTGTTTATCTGTTTCCGTAGTTTTTGCTTGTATCACATGCGGCCCGTAACTTTACTAACGAGCGTATTGTTTCCTGTTCTCTTTTCCTGTAAATTGTTAAATTTGCATATTTTGGTGACCAGCTGCCCGAATGAGTAAGTGACCAAGTGTTCTAGACTTGGCTAGAGTTTCTGCTTGAGTAATTTTTCTGTTTTGAATAAATTGTATTCATTGCTACTTGAATCTTGTAATGGGCACTCTGTCCCAGAACTTATAACTTGTTGTTTCCATATCTGGTTATTTGAGAATTATGTATTTTGTTTTCAAGTAAATCTGTTGATTTAGAAATTTGATTCATGCATGCCTAGTTGATTAATTTCTGTCTATTCTTATTTATTCCTGTGTACTGTTGAAAAGATCCTTACAACTTATGAATTATGAAAGCCATCCGCTGGACTTTGTCGCGTATCCGTATTCCGTATTCCTTTTTGGGAAGCGGGGCGTGACAACAATAAAACTCGGTGGGGAAAGGAAGAGTGCTATCAACAATATGAAAGGATACAGAAAGAAATATACGACCTGCGAGAAGGGCTCAGAGAGGCCAAAAGGAATAGTAGAAATTAAATTGCTTTATGCTCGTGTTTGTTCAAATTTCGTGATAGGATTTGGAGCTTTTCCATGTTTTCCCTATGTGTGGATGTTGATGGACAAGTTTTATTTCTAAATGTATATGAAGTTTATTCTGGATGTGAATGAATTGTGTGGAAAAATTTATAGTATTGCTATTGTTGACTAATAAGTTGTATAAATCAGAAATGATGGGAAGAAGAACCAGGAATGTAGAGGGATTAAGCGAAGATGGAAAAAGACTTGACTTGGAGGCCGAATTATCTAGGGTATATCTGACCTTAAACACTTTCGTAGCAACTAGAGTAAATTGAAATGTTAGGCCTGGGCAGGCTGTTCAAGTCCCAGAAGCAATAAAGCTGGTGGTGTCCTTCAAGAGGGTGAAGCAACCTGCATTTGAACGCCAAGCATTTCCCGATGTGGCTAATGACTGTATCCGACAAATCGAGATAGTATTTGAAGTGTTGAAGACATCAGAAGCTAGTAAAGTGAAACTAGCGACCATCCAATTGGAGAAAGATGCTGGAGTGTGATGGAAATCCATGAAGTTGGTACTGGGCAACAATCCGATTACATGGGATGATTACTTGGAGGAATTTTGAAATCACTACTTCCTAAAGGATATACAGGAGAAGAAGGCGATAGAATTTCTGGTCTGCGGCAGGGAAACATGTCCGTCAGGGAGTACGAGACAAAATTCACAGAACTCCCATGGTACGCACCCGAGCTGGTGATGGATGAAGCCAAGAAGGCAAGGAAGTTTGAACAGGGTCTGAGGCCAGGGTTGAGGTCTCATATGATACCCCACAGAATCAGAAAGTTTGGCAAGCTCGTTCGGAGGTATGCAATGACTGAAGCTGACATAGAGCAATACTGATTGGTGCAGAACAAGAAGAATAATTGGAGTAATGGCAAAAGACCTGCAACATCAAACAACTTCGAGGGACAGCACCCACCGCAAAAGTTCAAGCCGACTGGGGCAAATGATATTGCCATAGCTGGAAGGCCAAACACTTGCTTGAAGTGTGGATAGTCGGGCCACATTGCAAGGGAATGCTCTAAACCACAGAAAGTCAAAACTTGTTATAATTGTGGCAAGGAAGGGCATATTCGGCCGTTTTGTCCACAACTGAGCCAAGGAGGTGTTAATAGGGACCCATCAGGAAAGAATGGAAAATCGTACCGACAGGGGCGAGTGTTCACTCTGATAGAGGAGGATGCAGAAAATTCCAATTATTTTATTTTCGGTATAAGAGAATTTGAATAAAATTTATGATATTTATTTGAGCCATGTAATAGATGAAGTGTTATGTACTGAATGATGTAATTCACTATGTAATAGGAGAACTTCTAGTGAATGAAGTGAATGCTACAATTTTATTCGATACTGGGTCATCACATACTTGTGTATCGCCTATATTTGCAAAAGAATTGGGGGTTGAACCAAGAAATTTCCTGACATGATATTGGTAGTAGCTACTCCTTCAGGAGAAATGACTAGAGGGAGAGTTATGGGAATTGATTTTATAGAGTTGGGGGCATTGGGAGTCAATGTCATCATTGGTATAGACTGGATGTCAATTTACGATGCTAGTATTGAATGCAAGAGTAAGGAACTAATGGTGAAGGCACTAGGAGGGACAACAGTAACTCGTCAGGGGAAGAAGAAATGCAAGGAGTTGATGGCAGCTTTATCAAAGAAGAAAATACCTGAGGAAGCCAAGGATATTCCTCTGGTCTGAAACTTTCCCACGGTATTCTTAGAGGATCTACTTGGATTACCACCTCGTTGAGATGTAGAATTCAGCATTGATATTCAGCCAGGAGGTGCACCGAAGTCTAAGACACCTTACAGAATGGCACCAGTGGAACATGATGAAGTGAAGAAGCAAATTGAAGAATTATTGCACAAGGGTTTCATCAGACCAACTGCTTCGCCTTGGGGAGCACCAATCTTGTTGGTAAAGAAGAAGGATGGATCGATGAGTATGTTCATCGATTATTGTGAACTGAATAAAGTAACCATCCAGAATAAGTATCCCATTCCACGAATTGATGATTTATTTGATCGACTTCAAGTAGCAGCATTTTTCTCCAATACTGATCTTCGGTAGGGTTACCATCAAGTTCGTATTAAGGAGGAGGATGTGCATAAGACAACGTTCCGAACTCGTCATGGGCACTATGAATTCTTAGTTATGCCATTTGGAGTGACGAATGCACCAGCCATATTCATGGATATGATGAATAGGGACCTGCGACCATTCATTGACTCTTTCGTCGTGGTGTTTATCGACGATATCCATGTATATTCGAAGTCAGAAGAAGAACATGCCAAACATTCAGCACAAGTGTTGAAGAAACTGCAAGAACAACCAAGCTATCCAAGTGCGACTTCTGGAAGTCCAAAGTCGCATTTCTGGGTCATATCCTTTTTAAGGAGGGAGTGGCCACTGATCCACAAAAGGTAGAAGCAGTGAACGACTGTCCAAGACCCACATCTCTGACAGAGAAAAGGAGTTTCATGGGTTTGACAGGTTGTAATTGGCGTTTCATTCCGGGGTATGCACAGATGTAGCACCCCGAATTTCCAATATGATATCTCAGAAATACGTGGCACAATTTTCAGCATCAGCCTCAATTGTATTAGTAAACATAGCCTATAAATACAAATAAAATTTTTCAACTTTATTACATTAATTCTTTACAAAACACAGTGGAAAAATAAATACCTTGAATTACAATCTTTTCTTTTACAATTTACATATGCCATAACTTCAATTTAGCACGAGCATCAAAATCCCAAGCTATAAGCACCTACCTGTAAGACATGAGGCTAGAAAAAACCCTAACTCCCAAAACTATAGGGGTCATCCATAACGGTACGAGTGACAAAAAAATAAATGCAACATAAATAAAACATGAAACCTAAAATCATAAACGACATGTATTAACAGCAAGAATAAAATGAAATAAGAAATAACAATAGATAAAGCATGAAAACATCAAGTGAAACTAGACTAAGTGTCAAGTGTAGAAAAACAGGAAACATCACGCATAAAACCAAGTCAAGAAAACATCAATGCTACATGCTGACTCTCTAATGCATACTTGTCGGATTCTATGCATCCCACTTTACATAGGTCCGGTGCAAGCCCTTATCGTTCACCACTTGATAGGGTTTAATCCCCCGCTATTCTACTAATCCTACTACTATGACTACTATGAGATTTAGACATTCTGCAAGTATTGGTTATTGCCTTTGGAATACTGGAGGTGAATCCCACCCGTAGATCATTCTGTGGCCCTTACGTCCATCGACCCTGAAATGGAGATTGCCTCACTCCGCAGGTCATCCTGGAACCCTCATTACACAAACATCCCATGAGCGTCGCTCTCGTCCTCGGAATACTAGAGATCAATCCCACTCTGCAGATCACTCTGTGGCCCATACGTCCATCGTCCCGGAATACCGGGGAATATCTCACTCCTTGGATCATCCTGGAGTCCATAACTCACTTTGCACTCATTTTATCATATCACCATCTAGTGCCTGTCCTTATCTTGTAAGTTAATTAATTAATTTCGAATCTCCTAGAGTTGGTATACCCAACTGGACTTAACTCAACTGATCAACAACAAAGCCATAACATGGGCAAACCACAATATCTCAACTGCCGGTATCTAGGGTCCCGCACACCCTCTACAGATTCACAACTCAACCATCAACACAAAAGCTTTCAATAAAACTCACAAATCCATCATCAAAACGTTTATATAAAGAAAACATTTTAAATCAACAAAATTCAAATTCGTTTAATGTGTTCATAAAATTCCAGAATTCAAATAAAATATTAAATTCATTAAATAACAGAAAATCATATTTTTAAGTCGTAGAATATCACGAAAACATCAATTCGTTGAAAACACATATAACTCACTTAATAAGGTCATAAGAATACAATTAAAACTCTATTATTAATAAAATATAACTCTCTGAAAAATACAGTAGTCTGTGTTAAAAACATCATTTAAAATTGTATGGTAGTAATCGAGAAATAATCATTTAAAAGAAACAAGGAAAAATCAACCCAAAGCAGCCAAAACAACACTGTCGGTCGACTGCACAACATGGCGGTCGACTGGGAATGCAAATTCTTAAAATTCAAAGCAGGCGGTCGACTGTACAAAAGGGCAGTCGACCATGACCTGCTGTAGAAACATATTTGGGTATTTTTTGTGCATGTTTTCATGTGATACTCAATTATAACTTGAAAACTCAAATTCTAATTTCCTAAGATGTCTGAACATGTCTAGTATTACATCTAGGCGTCATCAAGACACTTCAAAAACATACCAAGATCTTAAAATATAAATTTTCCACCAAATCTTTCAAAAACAGTGAATATATCTATGTATAAGTTCAAATAGAGTTTAAGCATCCATTTTAGCATCAGAAATTCACCAAATAAAAGCAATAGGTTGTTTAAACTATCTCAGGACCAAAGCAATCAAAAATTAACCAAAACTCCATCAAAATTCACAAAAACCTTCAAACAGTAGGTTATAAACATGAATGTGTATATGTGTGTAGTTGTACATCAGTTATCAATAAGAATCCATTGTTTTTGTGTAGTTTAGGGTCTAAAGTTACCTCAGTATTAAAACAACTCAAGTCCAATCGAAATCTTCACAAAAATTCACAAAAACCAATTTTGGCCATATAGCATCAGACCCGAAACAACACTTCTCTTTCATATCCCAAATTTGGTCTTTTAACTCAATAACCCATCTTGAATTTTTATTAGACATGCACAACATTCACAATAGTTTACTCATGAATAAAATCAATTGTAACATGCAATCAATTAAGTTTTACTTCATCAGTAAATCAAACAGAGCATACGGGTGTATACACACAGTAAGGGTCATTTTCAATCAAATTTGTTTACTTTCTTGCAATAACAGCATACAAGTCAATATACATGATCAAATCAGCAAGCATTTGATAGAAAATACCTTGATCTATGTTAGATTCTTTAACAATCATAAGTCATCAAATTAGGGTTTTGGTCATCAATAGTATAGTTTCATGAAAAGATTCACTTTTTAATTCATTTACTCATAAGAATTTATTATGTCTTAATATAATCATCTAACATGCTTTCTAATAGATCAATCATCACATACAACATGCTTAGAACAATAAGAAAACAAACACAAGTCACTCAACTTATTGAAGAACCAACCAAAGAAAATAAAGAATAAGAAAAATCTTCCTTTCGCAACAAAACCAAGAGTCCTCGCTTTAAACTCCAAGAAAATAATCATAAGAAATCCCTTTGTGTTGTGCACCAAAGAGATGGCTGCACTCCACCTTTAATAGGTCGGGATCCAAGTAAATTAGGGTTTTGAATAGATTTGCAAAATACCTCTTTTAAGAATATACCTTTACATACATAGATCCTTACACTTGGAAATTAAATAAAACCATCTTAACTGGGATTTAAAAACATAAACACCCACTCTATATCAGCCGGCACTGTTTTGAAAGTCTAGAAATGAACTTGCATTTTTACCCCTTTAAGTGGCAATTTTGCAAAAAGACTATTCTTTATCAAAAATTGCAAAATAGACCAAATTTATTTAAACAATAAGTAAACTCTTTACCTTTGAGTTGACTAGGCATCATGCCATACCCAAAAATCCGAAAATCTAGTGTTTTTACTCCAAATGGTAATTTTTCACAAAAGTCATTCTTTTTGAAATATTTGTAAATAGGTCAAATAATTATCTGAAAAATCCAAAAAATTCACAAATAATATTTAATAATAAATAATGAGTTTTTCCAAAATAATTTTTTACTTTGAACTTCCCAAGAAACTATTTGCATGTGTAAAAAGATAAATTTCTGAAAAATATTTATTAAATCACCAAAAATCATTTTAATTCATTTATTAATCTTAAAAACATTATTAAAAATAATCTGGGGTATTACATCACTCCCTCCTTAGAATAGTTATGTCCTCAGAACTACTACTAATAGGGTCCAAACAGAATCAGCAAAAGAAATCGAAATCTCATAATTGAAAACATAGTTTAAGAAATACTAGTACACGAGAGAAAATAATCTAACAAAAGAAATAAAACTCATCCCAAAGAGTACAATCATATAAAAGAATACAATCATACAAAAAGCTCAGGAAACTTCTTCTGCATGCGATCCTCTGGCTCCCAAGTTGACTCCTCGAACTGTTGGTTCCTCCACAACACCTTGACAATAGGTATCACCTTGCTCCTCAAGATTTTCTCCCTACGATAAATAATCTCCACAGGCTGCTCCTTGTAACTCAAGTTCACCTATAGACCTTCGGGTACTTCCACTAGTTGTTGACTCTGATCTGGCACATACTTCCTCAACAATGACACATGGAACACATCATGCACCTGTGCCAACTCCTCTGGAAGCTCCAACTTATATGCCATCTTACCAATCCGCCCCAAAATTCTGTATGTCCCAATATACCTTGGCGCCAACTTGCCACTCTTACCAAACCTAATCACTCCCTTGGTCGGAGATACCTTGAGAAAGACTGCATCCCCAACCTCAAACTCCAAGTCCCTTCATCGAGTGTCTGCATAACTCTTCTGCCAACTCTGAGCCTCGACCAACCTCCTGCGAATCAATTCAAACTTATTCGATGTTTGCTGCACAATCTCGGGCCCAAACATCTGCCTCTCGCCAACCTCATACCAACAAACAGATGTCCTGCACTTCCTTCCGTACAGAGCTTCATACGGAGCCATCCCGATACTCGCATGGTAACTGTTGTTATAAGCAAACTCAACCAACGCCCAACAACCACCGAAATCCATAACACAAGCCCTCAGCATATCTTCCAATACCCGATTCACCCTTTCAGTCTGACCATCAGTCTGCGAATGAAAAGCGGTACTGAAATCAGTTCTGGTACCCAAAGCTGCTTGCAGATGCTTCCAAAATCTCGAAGTGAACCTCGCATCACTGTCATACACAATCGACACAGGAACTCCGTGAAGTCTCACAATCTCATCAACGTACAGCTTTGCCAATTTCCCCAACGACCAAGTAATCTTCATAGACAAAAAGTGAGCTGACTTGGTCAAATGGTCGACAACAACCCAAATCGAGTCATTGCCTTTCGGACTCCTTGGCAAAACCTGTAATGAAATCCATGCTGATATTCTCCCACTTCCATTCTGGAATGGGCAGAGTCTGCAATAAACCTCTAGGTCTCTGATTTTCTACTATGATCTACTGACAAGTCAGACACCTCGCTACAAAATCTGCCACATCCCTCTTCATATTGGACCACCAAAAGTGATGTTTGATGTCCTTGTACATCTTTGTGCCTCTAGGATGTAGTGACAACAAAGTACTATGTGCCTCCTGCAAGATACTCTCCCTCAAATCTGCATTCTTCAGAACACACAACCTCACACCCATTCATAGAACTCCATCTCGGACACGGAACTCTGACAACTTGCCATCGGAAACCTGCTGCAACATCTTCTGAATCTCTTCATCTGATTTCTGACCTTCCATAATCTGCTCTTTCAAAGAAGGCAGCAGCCTCAACTGAGCCAAAGACGCTCCCAAACACTGCAGTACCACCTCAATACCTGTCTGATCAATCTCTACTGCCAACTCACTCTGAGTAGTGACCAAGCTCGCCAAACTGCTCTTCCGACTAAGCTCATCGGCCACCACATTCTCCTTGCTCGGATGATACTTGATCTCAGGACGAATATCTTCCAACACTTCCAACCACCTTCTCTGCCGAAGATTTAGATCCTTCTGTTGATAAATGTACTTCAGGCTCTTGTGGTCGGTATACATGCTGACATTCTCACCATATACATAATGCCTCCATTGCTTCAAGGCAAAGATAATAGCTGCTAACTCCAGATCATGTGTCAGATAATTCTTCTCATATGGACGCAACTGCCTCGAACCATAGGCAATAACCATGCTTTCCTACATCAAGACACACCCCAGACCTCTGAGAGATGCATCACTGAAGATATCATAATTCTTCCCAGCTTGTAGCAAAGCTAAGATAGGTGCAATCGTCAACCTCTCCTTTAGCTCAAGGAAACTCGCCTTACACTTATCAATCCATGTGAATGCCACATTCTTCCGAGTTAACCCTGTCAAAGGAACTGCAATCTGTGCATAGCCCTGAATGAATCTCTTGTAGTACCCAGCCATACCCAAGAAACTCCTGACTTCCTTCATTGAAGCTGGCCTGGGCTAATCTTTCACTACTTCAACCTTTCTGAGGATCAGTGGTCACTCCATCCTTAGAAAGGATATAACCAAGGAAAGCTACCTCAACTTTCCAAAACTCACACTTCGACAGCTTGGCATACAAGTTATGCTCGTGCAAATTCTGTAATACCTCTGTCAAGTGCATAGAATGCTCTTCCTCCGACTTTAAATACACCAAAATATCATCAATGAAACCCACCACAAAGGAATCAATAAATGTCCGCAAGATCTGATTCATCATATTGATAAATACTGCCGACACATTCGTCACTCCGATTGGCATTATTAAAAACTCATAGAGTCCATGATGAGTCCTGAAAGTTGTTTTACTTAATCTTCCTTTTTGACGCGAACCTGATGATACCCTGATCTCAAATCAATCTTCAAAAACACAGCTGCTCCCCGAAGCCTATCGAACAGACCATCAATCCGTGGAAGCGGATACATTTTCTGAATAGTCACCTTATTCAACTCCCAATTGTCAATGCACATCCTCATCGACCCATCCTTCTTCTTGACCAACAACACTGGCGCGCCCCACGGTGAAGAACTCGGCCAGATGAAACCTTTACTCTACAATTTCTCAATCTGCTTCTTGACTTCATCCTAATCTACAGGTTCCATCCTGTACGGAGCCTTAGAAATCGGAGCACTCCTCGGCTGAACATTAATGCAAAACTCCACATCTCGCTGCGGTGGCAATCCTGGCAAATCTTCTAAGAACACTATAGGAAAATTCTTGACAACAGGAATGCCTCTGACTTTATTTGGAATCATCAACTTAGATACCACTGCAGCCACCTTCGGGCCCTTCATCTTCCCCTGAAAAGTCACTACAGGACCACCTGGTGCCTTCACCAACACCTTTTTCTTCTTGCGTTCAATTGTGGCATCATATATTGCCATCCAATTAATGCCTACATTCACATCCACACCTAGAACTTGCAGTTCAATAAGATCAATGCCAAATAATCTCCCACCAATCTCGATATCACAGCTCTCATAATATCGATCAGCAATCAATTCTTTTCCTAACGGTATTGCCACCGACAAGACTCTGCCTGGAAACAACTTAGGCTCCACACCTAAGACTTTTGCAAAATTAGGAAACATAAATGTATGCAAAGAACCAATATCAAATAAAACTTTTCCTTTTATTCCATTAAACAAAACAAATCCTGTTACATGAAAAATGATACTCAAATCTCCAATTTATTCTCCAACAAAGTTTTACTTAAAACATTGAATAAACAAAAAATTCAAAATTCTTGCATACCCTGAATCACATCCTCTGAGTTACTCGCATCCTCCGCAGTCAATGTAAACACTCGCCCTTGCCTCTGAAACTTACCTCCACCTGAACCACCCTTCCTCAACTGTGGACAAAAAAGCTTAGAATGCCCTACTTGCCTACACTGAAAAGAAGTCTTCTTCGCCAGTTTAGGATGGGCTGATTTGAAATGACCCGCCTCCTTACAATAGTAACAAGTCACCTGCTGAGTTGCAGGTGCCCTCTGCTCTGGCCTACTGAACTTGTCCTGCTTCATTGGGAACTTCTTCCCACTCTGACTAGCTGCTAGCCTCTTATTCCTGTTCCAGGTCACTTGCTTCTTCTCGAACTGATCCATATCCTCTTCTGTCATAGATGCTCTCCTGACTAGCTTATCAAACCTTCTTATGCCCAAAGGAATCATCCTCGACCTCAAATTCGGCCTCAAGTCCTGCTCGAATGTCTTGGCCTTCTTTGCTTCATTAATAATCAGCTCCGGTGCATACCTTGACAGCTGGGTGAACTTAGTCTCATATTCACGCACTGTTATATTGCCTTACTACAGATTCAAGAATTTCGTTCCTTTTTCTCCTGAATATCCAGAGGAAAGAAACCATCCCTGAATTCATCCAAAAAAGCTTCCCAAGTCACTTGCTGATCTCCAAAAGTCCGCTTCATTGACTGCCACCAGATGCCAGCATCCTTCTCTAACTGCATAGTAGCCAATTTCACCTTATTGACTGTTGGGGTCACTTCGGAGACCATCTCCATCTGTCTAATCCAATCATCAGCCTCATTTGGATCAGACTGGCCCTCAAACACTGGCAGCTTCATCTGCTTGAAGGACTCAACCTGCTTGATAAGATCAGCATTGACAAACACTGGTCTAGCCCCCTAATTTTGATTCTGAATCTGCACCATATTAGCTGCCATGAATGCATTGAAGGTCTGATACACTATGGCAATCTCAGTCTCAAGACCAAGTCCAGCCCCATGGGAACTTCCAGCTCCATCACTATTAGCACCATTCCTGGTTCTGGGTCCTGCCATTATAGTGAATACTGCAAAATGAAGGTAAAGTTAGAACATCACAACACAATTCATATTCACATCAATACGTCATGGCAAAACCACAGTCATACCCCAAACCAAAACATCATGTTTTAATTCTATGTGATACTCAGCCACCTTGGATGATCTACTTGGAATACCACCTTGTTGAGATGTAGAATTCAGCATTAATATTCAGCCAGGAGGTGCACCGAAGTCTAAGGCACCTTACAGAATGGCACCAGTGGAACATGATGAAGTGAAGAAGCAAATTGAAGAATTATTGCACAAGGGTTTCATCAAACCAAGCGCTTCGCCTTCGGGAGCGCCAATCTTGTTGGTAAAGAAGAATGATGGATTGATGAGTATGTGCATCGACTATCGTGAACTGAATACAGTAACCATCCAGAATAAGTATCCCATTCTGCAGATTGATGATTTATTTGATCGACTTCAAAGAGCAGCAATTTTCTCCAAGACTGATCTTCGGTTGGGTTACCATCAAGTTCATATTAAAGAGGAGAATGTGCATAAGACAGCTTTCCGAACTAATCATGGGCATTATAAATTCTTAGTTATGCCATTTGGAGTGACGAATGCACCAAGCATATTCATGGATATGAAGAATAGGGTCCTGCGACCATTTATTGACTCTTTCGTTGTGGTGTTTATCGACGATATCCTTGTATATTCGAAGTCAGAAGAAGAGCATACCAAACATTCAGCAGAAGTGTTGAACAAACTGCAAGAACAACCAAGCTATCCAAGTGTGACTTCTGGACGTCTGAAGTCGCATTTCTGGGTCATATCCTTTTTAAGGAGAGAGTGGCCACTAATCCACAAAAAGTAGAAGTAGTGAAGGACTGTCCAAGACCCACATCTGTGACAGAGATAAAGAGTTTCATGGGTTTGACCGGTTGTTATTGGCGTTTCGTTCAGGGGTATGCACAGATGTAGCGGCCCGAATTTCCAATATGATATCTCAGAAATACGTGGCACAATTCCCAATATCAACCTCAATTGTAATAGTAAACATAGCCAAAAATACCGAATTTTTTTTTCAACTTTTATTACAATAATTCTTTACGAAACACAGCGGAAAAATAAACACCTTGAATTACAATCTTTCTTTTACAACATATTCTTTTACAATTTACATAAGCCATAACATCAATTTAGCACAAGCATTCAAATCCCAAGCTATAAGCACCTACCTATAAAACATGAGTCTAGAGATAACCCTAATCCCCAAAACTATAGGGGTCATCCATAACGGTACGAGTGACATAAAAATAATTGCAACATAAATAAAACATTAAACATAAAATCATAAACGACATGTATTAACAGCAAGAATAAAATGAAATAAGAAATAACAATAGATAAAGCATGAAAACATCAAGTGAAACTAGACTAAGTGTCAAGTGTAGAAAAACAGGAAACATCACGCATAAAACCAAGTCAAGAAAACATCAATGCTACATGCTGACTCTCTAATGCACACTTGTCAGATTCTATGCATCCCACTTTACATAGGTTCGGTGCAAGCCCTTATCATTCACCACTTGATAGGGTTTAATCCCCCGCTATTCTACTAATCCTACTACTATGACTACTATGAGATTTAGACATTCTGCAAGTATTGGTTATTGCCTTTGGAATACTGGAGGTGAATCCCACCCGTAGATCATTCTGTGGCCCTTACGTCCATCGACCCTGAAATGGAGATTGCCTCACTCCGCAGGTCATCCTGGAACCCTCATTACACAAACATCCCATGAGCGTCGCTCTTGTCCTCGGAATACTAGAGATCAATCCCACTCTGCAGATCACTCTGTGGCCCATACGTCCATCGTCCCGGAATACTGGGGAATATCTCACTCCTTGGATGATCCTGGAGTCCATATAACTCACTTTGCACTCATTTTATCATATCATCATCTAGTGCCTGTCCTTATCTTGTAAGTTAATTAATTAATTTCGAATCTCCTAGAGTTGGTGTACCCTACTGGACTTAACTCAACTGATCAACAACAAAGTCATAACTGGTCAAACCACAAAATCTCAACTACCAGTATCTGGGGTCCCACACACCCTCTAGAGACTCACAACTCAACCATCAACACAAAAGCTTTCAATAAAACTCACAAATCCATCATCAAAATGTTTATATAAAGAAAACATTTTAAATCAACAAAATTCAAATTCATTTAATGTGTTCACAAAATTCCAAGATTCGAATAAAATATAAAATTCATTAAATGACAGAAAATCATATTTTTAAGTCGTAGAATATCACAAAAATATTAATTCGTTGAAAACACATATAACTCACTTAATAAGGTCATCAGAATACAATTAAAACTTATTATAAATAAAATATAACTCTCTGAAAAATACAGTAGTCTGTGGTAAAAACATCATTTAAAACAGTAGAGTAGTAATCGAGAAAAGATCATTTAAGAGAAACGAGGAAAAGTCAACCCAAATCAGCCAAAACAACACTGTCGGTCGACTGCACAACATGGCAGCCGACTGGCAATGCAAATTCTCAAAATTCAAAGCAGGGCGGTCGACTGTACAAAGGGGCAATCGACCGTGACCTGCTGCAGAAACAGATTTGGGTATTTTTTCTGCATGTTTTCGTGTGATACTCAATTATAACTTGAAAACTCAAAATCTAATTTCCTAAGATGTTTGAACATGTCTAGTATGACATGTAGGAGTCATCAAGACACTTCAAAAACATACCAAGATCTCAAAATATAAATTTTCCACAAAATCTTTCAAAAATAGCGAATATATCTATGTATAAGTTCAAATAGAGTTTAAGCATCCATTTTAGCATCAGAAATTCACCAAATAAAATAAATAGGTTATTTAAACTATCTTAGGACCAAAGCAATCAAAAATCCAACAAAACTCCATCAAAATTCATAAAATCTTCAAATAGTAGGTTATAAACATGAATGTGTATATGTGTGTAGTTGTACATCAGTTATCAATAAGAATCCATTGTTTGTGTGTAGTTTAAGGTTTAAAGTTACCTCATTAATAAAACAACTCAAGAAATCCGGGTTTCTATCTTAAAGATGGTACCCAATTTTCCCTTGGTATAACCATACTTATAACGAGCATAGTTTACAGGACTGATCCCTTCTTATTCAGGTATTTGTGTAGGTGGACCGATCTTCTTCGTATAGAATTGTATCTGCTTGGTCCCATCTAAGTCTAGATCCTTCATTACTTCCGCAGCAAGCTCCCTTCCCCTGTATTTCATTGAACAATAAGAAAACAAACACAAATCACTCACCTTATCGAAGAATCAACCGTAGAAAATAAAGAATAAGAAAAATCATCCTTTCGCAAGAAAACCAAGAGTCCTCACTTTAAAATCCAAGAAAATAATAATAAGAAATCCCTTTGTGTTGTTACCCAAAGAGACGGCTGCACTCCACCTTTAATAGGCCGGGATCCAAGTAAATTAGGGTTTCGAATAGATTTGCAAAATACCTCTTTTAAGAATATACCTTTACATATATAGATCCTTACACTTGGAAATTAAATAAAACCATCTTAATTGGGATTAAAAAACAAAAACACCCACTATATATCAGCCAGCACTATTTTGAAATTCCAGAAAATGAATTTGCACTTTTACCCCTCTAAGTGGCAATTTTGCAAAAAGACCCTTCTTTATCAGAACTTGCAAAATAAACCAAATTTATTATAAAAAAAAAGTAAATTCTTTTGCTCTGAGTTGACTAGGCATCATGCCAAGCCCAAAAATCCGAAAATCTGGAGTTTTCACTCCAAGTGGTAATTTTGCTCAAAAGTCCTTCTTTTGAAATATTTGCAAATAGGTCAAATAATTATCTGAAAAATCCAGAAAATTCACAAATAATATTTCATAATAAATAATGAGTTTTCCCAAAATAATTTTTGACTTTGAACTTCCCAAAACTATTTGCACGTGTTTTGCACGTGTAAAAAGATAAATTTCAAAAAAGTATTTATTAAATCACCAAAAATCATTTTATTTCTTTTATTAATCTTAAGAACATTATTCAAAAAATCTGGGGTATTACATAGCAGTGCCACTTACAGGGCTCACGAAGAAGAATGTAAGTTTCAAGTGGACATATCAATGTGGGCGAGCTTCCAAAAGCTGAAGGAGAGGTTGACTACCGCACCAACATTGGCCTTGCCTCAAGCAGGAATAGATTATGACATCTACAACAATGCTTTAAATCAAGGTTTTGGTTGTGTACTGATTCAAGAGAGAAAGGTAAAATAGCTTATAGGTCCGGGCAATTGAGGCCTCATAAGAAAAATTACCCAACCCATGACTTAGAATTGGCAGCGATCATTTTTGCCTTGAAGCAATAGAGGCATTATGTGTATGGAGAGAAATTCAACATGTACACCGATCACAAGAATTTGAAATACATCTATCAACAGAGAGATCTGAATTTACGACAGAGAAGGTGGTTAGAGGTATTAGAAGATATTTGCCCAAAAATCAAACACACCCGGGAAAGGCGAATGTGGTAGCAGATGCACTCAGCTGGAAAAGCTATTTATGCTCCTTGATTACAACCTAGACGGAACTGGCAGAAGAATTCGATCGTGCTGGAATCGAAGTGGTATTGCAAGGACTGGGAGAAACACTGGCGCAGTTGAGACTTTAGCCTATGCTGAGAGTTAACGACAGTCAGGAAACCGATTGAGAGATTCAGAAACTGAAAGAGAAAGTTGGCGCGGGCAAATTGTCAGAATTCCGAGTAAAGGACAAAGTACTTTGGTTCGGAGAGAGATTGTATGTCCCTGATAAGTCAGAATTGAAGGAGAATATTCTACAAGAGGCACATGCCACTTTGTTAATAGTACATCCAAGAAGTTCCAAGATGTGCAAAGATATTAAGCAGCACTTCTGGTGGCCAGGAATGAAAAGCATAGCAGACTTCGTAGCCAGATGTGCGACTTGTCAGAATATCAAGGTAGAGAATCAAATACCCGAAGGCTTATTGCAACCGTTGTCTCTTCCGAAGGTGAAGTGGGAAAACATCAGTATGGATTTCATCATGGATTAGCCCACAAGCCTGAAGGAAAATGATGCAATATGGGTGATAGTAGATCGACTAACCAAATCGGCTCATTTCTTGGCAATGAAGATTACTTGGTCGATGGAGAAATTGGCCGAATTATACATAGGGAGATAGTAAAACTGCAAGGAATTGCCATATCAATAGTTTTTGATCGAGATGCACGATTCATGTTGCGTTTTTAGAGGAGTCTTCAGGCAGCAATGGGAACCAAGACTAATTTCCGTACTGCCTTCCATCCTCAACCAGATGTGCAGACTGAGGGAGTGAATAGTGTATTGGAAGATATGTTGAGATGTTGTATAATGGACATAGGATGATACTGGGAAAGGCACTTAGCTCTGGTATATTTTGCATACAATAACAACTTTGCTCTGGTAGACTAGCATTAGCATGGTGCCATATGAGGCATTATATGGAAGGAAGTGCAGAACACCGGTTTGTTGGTATGAAGTGGGAGAAAGGCAAATGTACTGACCAAAAAAAGTGCAACAAACATCGGAGAAAATTGAGTTGATCAGGAAGAGGCTGGTCGAGGCACAAAGCAGACAAAAAAGCTATGCATACAATCGGAGAAAAGACTTGGAATTTGAAGAAGGGGATTTCGCTTTCTTAAAAGTATCTTCGATGAAGGGTGTAATCCAGTTTGGAAGAGAGGAAATTTAGCTCCAAGGAACATAGGGTCGTACAAAATACTGAAGATGATTGGGAATGCAGCATTTTGAATGGAATTACCCAAAGAGCTAGCCCAAGTATACAATGTCTTTCATGTGTCCATGCTGTGAAGTCACGTTCTAGATCCAAATCATCACTTACCGGAAGTACCGAAGGCCTGCAGTTTAACCTAGATCCGCAAAAAAAAGTTTTGAGGAACAAGACAATACCCAAGGTCAAGGTGATATGGAGGAACCAATTGGTTGAAGAAGGAATCAGAAGAGTGAATGAAGAACGACATCCCCGAGCTTTCATTTAAACTTTGTACTTTGTGTATGCTTCCTTTCTTTTCTACTCTTACCCTTTTTTAGCGTAGTTCTGAGGAAAAAACTATTCTAAGGATGGAGTATTGTAACAACGTCAAAATATATATTTTAAA
Organism: Hemerocallis citrina; assembly: GCA_017893485.1. Taxonomy (NCBI): domain Eukaryota; kingdom Viridiplantae; phylum Streptophyta; class Magnoliopsida; order Asparagales; family Asphodelaceae; genus Hemerocallis; species Hemerocallis citrina. The sequence continues at coordinate 185,138,923 of CM030361.1, forward strand.
AATATTTCGCCCACACGTGCTATACACTTGTTTTTCTTTTATGCACGTGCTGATTTTGAATTAATGAAATGTGAACAAAATTTTTTATTATGATTAATTTAAACTACTTTTATTAAATCCATATTAAATTGAGTAAGATATGTAATTGTATTTTAAAACTCATAATATTTTGTGTGTAGTTTATGTGCACACACAAACACATAGCAAGCCCGTGCTCTACCCATTTTCTATTGGTCGGCCAAGTGCATGTAAGGGAAAAAGAAAATTTGAATGAGTTTAAGGATTGAGTGGGTAGTTAACAAGATTGAGTGGGTGGTTCTAAAAACTTCCATTGCCTCTCTCCTTTATAAAAATATCAACCAACCCATGCTTAAGGAAGAAGTTTTCATTTTTTCCATTTCCAAAACCCTATACTGTTGACATCTTAGAGATCGATTTTTTTGGAGGAAAGGAGATTGGGGACTTTTCCAGGAGTTTTAATTGGTAGGGATTCATCAAAAAAGAGGTGAGTGTTTCTTTGATTTCTAGTAGTTTTCTTGAGTAAGATTATGCCATGAAATCATGATTATGTGTAGCTTTAAATTCTTTTAGATTGTAATTAAATTTTCGAATGCATGCCCATTAATCTAAGTTTAATGAGGTGATAATAAAAGAAAAGAAAAATTGATATCATGCATTAAATTTCTAAAATTTTGTTAGTATGAGTATGTTATGTTTGCTAGCAAAATTGTTAAGTAGAAATAAATATATTATATTGAATAATAGCGTTAAAAGTAAACGTATAATTGATTGCTCATATTGGTATGAAGGGATTATATTGATGTTGAATGTGTAAATTAGATAAATAAAATTGTGGATAACATGAATATTGAATTTTCATGTTATTATTCTCTGGAAATCATTAGAAATATGTGTACTCATAGAATGTGAGAGAAATTGTAAGATTCAAATATTTGTTATGCTGAAGTCCACATTTAAAAGTTCGACATATCGAGAGTTCGACATATTGAGTGCAGACAGTGAGTGGGACTTGAGAGCTTGGTTAGTGTATTCAGGTTTGGGCGCGGTGTACACTGTCCAGGTCACGGGTTCGAGTCCTTGGGGATTCTTTTTCTTTCGAAGTTTTTATGAACTCTTATAAACAATGTATAGAAACATATAGAAATTTTTGGCACAGATGTAACGCCTCGAATTTCAAACACAGGTAATTTGTAGCAAATATATGATCTTTTACTTCAAATTCGTACAAATTTATAAGGAATTTAAAACTTTTATTTACAACATGTTACTTACCACAACAAACCGGAATTAAATAAATACAATGCAATCTACAATAATGAAAATTCTTCAATCTTGTAATCAACTCATCATAGTGACTTCAAGCCCATACCAAGTCCAATCCTGCATCTGGAAAACTGTGGGCACGTCAGTTGCATACAACTGACGCAATGTTATAATACAACGATTCTTATACTTTAGCAAACACAAACATGAATGCAAACAAGAAAACTGATTATCATAGTCGTGTCAGTGTATGATATGACTTAATGCCTAATTCAGACATTACACTACGATGACACTAATGCATACTTGTTCAGATTCTGTGCATCCCATACTACATAGGTCCAAGGGCAAGCCCTTACGTACTCCACATTATAGGGTTCAATCCATCGCCAAGAAATTCTACTCGGTAAAAAAACAAGGTCCAGGCATCCCACAAGTATGGATTGCAGCCCTAGAGTACATCGCCCGACTATACAAGATCCACCTCATGCATACATTCTGCAAGTGTCGCTCTAGTCCCGGAATATCAGAGATCGGCCTCCCATCCGCCTGACTATTCATGATCCTGAAATACACCACTCGATTATTCATAATCCCAGATTTAATTGAGGTTCATCTCATTCTGCATCACAGTCCCGGAGTACACCATTCGACTGGATACAGGAAAATTACACTCCTGGAGTACACCGCCTGACTGAATCTATAGTCTTGGAGTACACCGCCAGACTATATAGAAACACCCCACTTATGTTTGCCCAGGTTTCATCACATCTTCTTCTAGTGCCTACCATTAAGTTTGAAACATGAATAATAATACCACCTAGCGCTAGCTTACCCTCCTACCGGCCTTAAATAATATACCGAGAATGATAGACCATATTGGCCACTTTTGAAATTTCAAAAATCATTTTCATCACTTTGCCGGTACTTTAGGTCTCACTTAGCCTCTAGAATCAACATAATTCATGTTCACAACACCATGGGTTATTCATACCCTCTTTATTCACATTTTGAAATTTCATTCATTCACATATCTATTTATTCCTTTGTTCACACAACTCATTTATTTATATAACTAGTTTCATAGTCTTATCCAACATTTCAAATCAACAATCTCTATGTAAAATAGATGGTTTATTCACCCTTTCTAATATAATTTTCAAAGATGTTTTAACTACATTCAATAAATTCTTTTTCTAAATAATATGATATTCACTTCCAATTTTATTCTTTGACAAGCTCAAATTAACTATGGATCGAGTTTAATCCAAATGATAAAACCTTTAAAATATTTCTAGTCAAAATAATCAAAGTTTGCTTCTTAATCAAAAAGTAAATTAGTATTTATTTAGTTCCAAACTCCATTTTTATATTCAACTCAATGTCCACATTTTCTCCTTAATTCACATATTAAAACTCATGATACAACCCTTGACAAGATAATTCAATGCCTGTTAATTCCTCATAAGGTACATCAATTTTAAATCTGATTTTATACATTGTAAAAGTTTTGGGACAACTAGATAAAAGACATCAACCCAATGATATTAAAAAATCATATAAGTTTCAATACAAATCCAAAATTAGATTTATTAGTTTAATAGGAATCATAAATGAGTCTACTACAACTTTGTAGTTAAGATCATCTAAAACAATCCTCAATTACTCCGTCTAAATTTATTTGCAAAATAGTATGTTCAAAATCTGGAAACTGCAACTCATGCGACTTGTAAAAATTATAGAACTTCATGAAACTTTGTGTTGTTTATATAAAATTAAAGGTATACAAGTCTACTTTAACTTTTTAGTTATAAGTTTCTCCAATATAATATGTCTATAACCCTGAATTCTTCGAAATCTACAGTAGGGTCGAAATGTTATACAGACTGTCACTGCTCAAACTTGTAAAATTTATTATAAATTCAATTATTCATGGAAAATTGATTTCTTAGACTCTAAAGAAAGGTTGACGAGTCTACTTCAAGTTCTTAGTTTTGACTTTTCTCAAAATACTTCATCTAAGCTGTTGAAGGATCAAAATCCGAAATGTATACAAATTTCTAGCAACTAGCCAACTGCCAACCAGTCCTAAGTTGGGATTTTATTAAAATATTAAACGACATCTAAATATTATGAAATTTTAAGGGGATGTTCTTAACATAAATAAGATGCTTCTATAAAAATTATAGCTGTAGATTCAATCCAGTTTAATAGGATATGATTTTTTAAAGTGCAACTATAACTTAAAACATAAACTTAAAAATGTCCCGAAATCAATCATATCATTATTTCAAACATTCAATCAACAACACAAAATCTAAACATGAATATTCAATCATTATAAGTTATCATGCATCTAACAATTCACACATATCTAGCATTCTACTAATAAAACTATATTAGAAAGTTGGAGAAAACTCCCTCAAATGTAGAATTCGTAGTAGTAGAACTCCTTAAAAAATGCTCCAAGTTTGCAAGCAAAAAGCCGGTCTCTTTCTCCTTGACAAACTGCAAGTCTCCCTCTTTCTCCCCCATTTTTTTTTCTTTCCTTGTTTTGATTCTAGTGTTGTTCATGACAAAAGGGGTGATCTATTTATAGGAAGAATGAGTGGTCAAAATGACTCCCCACTTCTCAAAATAACTCCCCACTTCCCCATACTCTCAGCCACTCTCTCCATTCAAGTGTAGGTCGGCCACTCTCTTGTGTGCACAAGCACGAGCACGTGTATCAAATGTGCACACTCTTTCATACAAATTTTATTATTAGTTTTTACTAAGTTAGATGTGTGTTACACATGGCAAGTGTATCAAAAAAATAATCATGGGCTTCAAATTGTAATTAGTATTAGTGGGCTAAAATAATAGATTTAGGCCTAGTGAATTTTAATTAAAACAGATCACATAATTGTGACTAGAAAAATGAGAGAAAAAATTCCCATGACTGAAGAAATTTTTTAGGAACCAACATGTGCACAAAATGTTACATGTAATGCACGTGCAAAAGACAAATAATAAAAATTAATTTTTTTTGGGATGTTACAACACTCACTCCTTAGAATAGTTCTGTCCGCAGAACTACACTTAAAAAGTGAGAAAAGGCAAAATAAACAAAATTACAGGGTTTAGGAAAAAACTTTGGGGATGTCCTTCATCATCTTCTAATTCCCAGGTGCCTTCCTCGACCAGCTGATTTCTCCACATAACCTTGACCATGGATACAGTTTTGTTCCTCAAAACTTTTTCCCGTCGATCACTGGACACTCCATGTAGCTGTGGTTTATCTGTAGACCTTCTGGCACTTTCGTTAAGTGATGACTCGGATCAATAATGTAGCCTCGCAGTATGGACACGTGAAAGACATTGTGCACTTGGGCTAGCTCTTCTGGTAATTCCAACCGATAAGCCTTCTTCCCAATCCTCTTCAATATCTTATATGGTCCTATGTACCGTGGGGCCTTTCCTCCTTTCCCAAATAGGATCACACCCTTAGTTTGGGATACCTTCAAGAAAATATAGTCATCATCATCGAACTCCGAATCCCTTCTCCTATTGTCAGCATGGCTCTTTTGTCTTCTTTGTATTTCAACCAGTCTTTTCCTGACCAATTTTATCTTCACCGAGATTTGTTGCACTATCTCCGACCCGTACATCTGCCTTTCTCCCACTTCATACCAACACACCGGCATTTTACACTTCCTCCCATACAAAGCCTCATATGGTACCATACCTGATGCTAGTCTGAAAACTGTACCGGAGCTAGGTGCCTCTCCAAGCTGCTACCGAAATCCATTACAGAGCACCTCAACATGTCCTCCAACTCACGATTGACCCTCTCAGTTTGCTCGTCAGTTTGAAGATGAAAGGCAGTACTGAAGTTAGTCCTGGTTCCCAAAGCTGCCTGAAGACTTTTCCCAAAGCTGCCTGAAGACTTCTCCAAAAGTGCAACATGAACCGTGCATCCCAATCTGATACAATCGATACGGAAACTCCATGCAGTATTACTATCTCCTCGATGTACAATTCCGCAAACTTTTCCATCGACCAGGTGATTTTCATCGCCAAAAAGTGAGCAGATTTGGTTAATCAATCCATTATTACCCAAATCGCATTATTCCCTTTGGGACTTCGAGGTAGCCCTATGATGAAATCCATGCTGATGTTCTCCTATTTCCATTCCGGAATGGGTAATGGCTGCATCAATCCTTCAGGTCTTTGATTCTCTGCCTTGATTTGTTGACAAGTTACACACCTTGCTACAAAATCCGCTACATCCCTCTTCATTCCCGACCACCAAAAATGCTGCTTAATATCTTTGTACATCTTGGTACTCCCTAGATGCATTGATAATATAGTAGTGTGTGATTTCTGTAGAATGCTCTCCTTGATTCCTACTTGATCAGGTACACACAATCTTTCTCCAAACCACAGTATTTCGTCCTTCACCTGAAATTTTGACAATCTGTCTGTGTCGACTTCTCCTTCATCTTCTGAATTTCTGGACCAGACTTCTGACCGTCAACAATCTGCTCTTTTAGCATGGGCTGAAGCCTCAACTGCGCCAAGATGCTCCAAGCTCGATCGAGCTTCTCTGCTAGTTTCTCCTGAGTTTAATCAGAAAGGATAAGCTGCTTTTCCGACTGAGCGCATCTACCACCACATTTGCTTTTCCCAGGTGATACTTTATTTCTGGACAAATATCTTCTAGCACTTCCAACCACCTTCTCTGCCTCAAGTTCAGATCTCTTTGCTGATAGATGTACTTCAGGCACTTGTGATTTGTATACATGTTGAGCTTCTCCCTATACACATAATGCCTCCACTGCTTCAAGGTGAATATGATTTCTGCCAACTCCAATCATGGGTTGGGTAATTTTTCTCATACGGCCTCAATTGCCTAGACCCATAAGCTATTATTTTTTCCTCTTGCATCAGTACACAGCCCAGCCCTCGATATGAAGCATCGCTTTAGACATCATAATCAATCACTGCTCGTGGAAAAGCAAGTATTGGAGCGGTAGTCAACATCTCCTTCACCTCTTGGAAGCTTGCTTCGCACTGTTCTGACCACTTGAAACATACATTCTTCCTCGTAAGTCCGGTAAGTGGCACGACTATCTGAACATAGCCCTGAATAAACAGCCGATAATAACCGGTCAAGCCCAAGAAACTCCTGATCTCCTTCACTGATGTGTGTCTTGGCCAATCCTTCAATGCCTTTATATTTTGCAGATCAGTGGCCACTCCTTCCTTAGAAAGGATATAACCCAGGAACGCGACTTCGGACTTCCAGAAGTCACACTTGGATAATTTGGCATACATCTTATGTTCCTGCAGCTTCTTCAATACCTCTGTTAAGTGCCCAACATGCTATTCTTCTGACTTGGAATATACCAGAATATCTTCGATAAACACCACGACGAAAGAGTCGATGAATGGTCGCAGGACCCTGTTCATCATATCCATGAATATGGCCGGTGCATTCTTCACTCCAAATGGCATAACTAAGATTTCGTAATGTTCATGTCGAGTTTGGAACGCCGTCTTATGCACATCCTCTTGCTTAACACAAACTTGGTGATAACCTGACCGAAGATCAACCTTGGAGAAAACTGCTGCTCCTTAAAGTTGGTCAAACAAATCATCGATTCACGGAATAGGATATTTATTCTAGATAGTCACCTTGTTCAGCTCCCTGTAATCGATGCACATCCTCATCAGTCCATCCTTCTTCACCAATAAAACTGGCGCTCCCCAAGATGACGCACTCGGTCTGATGAAACCCTTGTGTAAAAGCTCTTCAATCTGCTTCTTTACCTCATCATGTTCCATTGGCACCATTCTGTAAGGTGCCTTGGATATCGGTGCACTCCTTGGATGAATGGAAATGCTAAATTCCTCATCCCGGTGAGGTGGTAGTCTAGGTTGATCATCCACGAATACTGTCGTAAAGTTCCTGACTACAGGAATTTTCCTGACTTCCTCATGGATCTTCTTCTTGGTCAAAGTTGCGATCAACTCCTTACACTTTTTCTTCACCTGAAATGTTACTGCTAGTCCTCCTGTGCCTTCACCATAACTTCCTTGCTCTTGCATTCGATACTAGCATTGTAGATCAACATCTAGTCTATGTCAATGATTATATCGACTCCTAAGACTCCTAACTCTATAAGGTCGATTCCAAAAACTCTTCCTCCGATCTTGAGGTCACAACTAGCATACCGATCAGTAGTTAGTGTTTCTCCTGAAGGGGTAGCTACTGCCAGAACCTTGTCGGGGAAAATTTTGGTTCAACCCCCAAATCTTTTGCAAATTTAGAAGACAAGAAAGTGTGGGACAATCCCGTATCAAACAAAACAGTAGCTTTTATTCTACTTACTTCCCTGTTACATAATGAATTTTATCTTTCAGTTAATAACATTCTTTTAATACAAGACTTGAAATAACATCATAAACTCTATTAAGATGCTCCCATATCGGTGATGGCATTGTCAGCATCCTCTTCTGTTAGAGCGAACACTCGTCCCTGCCGGTACGGTTTCCTATTATTCCCTGATGGGTCCTTGTTAGTATTCCCTGGATTCAGTTGCGGGCAAAACTGCCGGATGTGCCCTTCCTTGCCACAGTTGTAGCAAGACCTGATCCTTTGCTGTTTAGGACATTCTTCTATGTGATGCCCCGACTCCCCGCACTTGATGTAAGGGCTTGGCTTCCCATCTACTGCAATAGCATTCGCCCCAGTAGGCTTGAACTTCTGCACTGGGAGGCTGCCTCTTGAAGTTGTATGATGTTGCAGGCCTTTTGCCAGTACTCCAGTTATTCTTCTTGTTCTGCACCAACTTATACTGTTCCATATCTGCTTCTGTGGTTGTATCCCTCCGTACCAGCTTATCAAATTTCCTAATACCGAGAGGTATCATACGAGACCTCAGACCCGGCCTCAGCCCCTGCTCAAACTTCCTCACCTCCTTGGCCTCGTTGATCACCAACTCAGGCACATACCTTGAGAGCTGAGTGAACTTCGTCTCATACTCCCTGATTGACAAGCTTCCCTATTGCAGGCTCAGAAATTCCATTGCCTTCTTCTCCTGCACGTCCATTAGGAAGTAATGGCCGCAAAACTCTTCTAGGAAGTCCTCCAAAGTAATTGGTTCATCTCCCAGGATTCGCTTCATGGACTGCCACCAGACCCCAGCGTCCTTCTGTTGCTGGATAGTTGCTAGCTTCACCACGCTAGCCTTAGGAGTCTCCAAGACCTTAAACATAGTTTCAATTTTTCGGATCCAATAATCGGCTGCATCAGGATCCACCTTGCCCTAAAAAATGGGTGGTTTCATCCTCTTGAAGGATTCCTCCAATTTGATAGACTCCGGGACTTGCACTGCCTGCCCTGCCCTGCCCTGGTGTTTCGGTTCACACTTGCGGCAAAGGTGTGGAGAGTTTGGTACACATGGGCTAGTTCTGTCTCCAGATCAAGTCGATTGCCTTCACCGCTGGATCGTTCACCATTTTGAGTCCTTTGTCTGTCCATTTCTAGGTCATAAAACTTCATTAATCACTAAAAGCAGCAAAAACATACTTTTCTTCCAACACAATTTACTCATTTCCAAAAAAAAACTTTATACATTCAGAAATAAAAATTTGTCCATACAAAAACACCAGAAGATCCAAATCTTCCTACAAACATAAAGCAGTCTAGATTCTACGGTTCCTCTTGGCTTCTCTAACTCTCCCCGTAGTTCATCTATTTTCCTTAGCATCTTCTCACATCTTTGACGACATTCTTGCTTTCCCCAACGAGTTTTGTTGTCTACCTGGGTGAAATGCCGAGCATTCCTATGACGAAACTTCTCCAGTTCCCATACTCGCTGATTCAAAGCTGCAATGTTCTGCTTATCCTCCGCATGATGTGCCTCCATGTGGGTTACCCTCCACTTGTGGATAATCAGCTGCTTACGGAGGGAAGCGATGATATGGTCCTTTTTGTCTCGAAATGGCTCTTCATCTGAGGATTCATCTTGGGAATCAGGTGGAGGTGGAGTGATTTCCCAAGATTTCGGCAATTCTCCATCTTCCACTTCTCGGTCTTCCGCTTATTCGGGTTCTTCTTCTTCTTCTTCGGGGTCCTCAAAGAAAAGTTCCTCTTCCACTTCATCCAATGGATTTTGGTTATCAGCCAACTGATAGGGAAAGGGAGGAGAAGATATGTAACACTCCGCAAAATAAAATGATTTATTTTGCATTATTAAACCATATTAAATTAGTAAAGTTGACTGTTTTGACTATTTTCTTGAAATTGCAAATTTGCACGTGCAACACACGTGCAAAATTAGAAAATTTTGAATTCTTAAAATTTTAGGGTTAATGATTTATTTTCCTCATTATTTATGGTATTTTATTTTTTCAGATTTATTTATATTAATTTGACTAATTTATGAATTTGTCAATTTTACACATGCAAAACACGTGCAAATATTTTTTGGTACAAATATTTACTTTTAAATTTATGAATAAATTCTTCTATTTATAATTAAGTATATCCTAAATGTTGGAATTTTTCTGAATAAAGAAACTATTTTTATAAATACTTTGAAAGAGAGGGGATTTTAAGTAAAAAGCCGATTGGGTCGCAAACAAATAATGAAAATTTGTTTTTGCTTCTTTTTGGGCTGGACAAGATCAGTATTAAAGATTAGATTTATTTAAAATTTATTTAGAGTTGATTTGGTAAAGATTTAAACAAATATGGTATTTTTGCAAATATGAAATTTAAGTTGAACCTTGTGCAAATATTTTTTTTGGAAACTAAAATTCAGAAATTTTGTTTGGAAATTCATATATTTATTATTATGTATTATTTATGAATTTTCTGATATTTGATTGTTATATTTGCAAATATTACAAAGAGATTGACTTTTGTACAAAATTACCAATTGCAGTACAAATTTGATTTTTTTTTATTTCTGGAATATACTTGATGGCTGGATAACTCAGTAGTAAAGAGATTTGATTTGATTTTAATTTATTTAACTTATTTAACTACTTTATTAAAGAAAGGTTTATATATGTAAAGTAATAATTTGTTAAGGGATGTTTCCATATAACTTGTAAAACCCTAAAAACTCTAGATTTTGGCCTATTAAAGAGCCAGTACAGCCGTCCCTTTCCTCTACAAAAATAAAATATATTTTTACTATTAATTTCTTGGATTTTCAAAGCAATGATCTTGGACTTTTTGCAAAAGAAGTGCTTTTTCTAATTCTTTATTAATTCGGTTGATTTCTCCAATGAGGTGAGTGACACATGTTTGATTTATTTTCTATGCATGTGGTATGTGATGATTTGTGTATAAGAAAGCATGATTAGGGATTTTATGATGATAATATGAATTCTTGATTTATGGATGTATTAAAAATTGAATCTTTTCATGAAAACTATGTCTTTGAAAATTAAACTTTTATATAGATGACTTGAGATTGTTAGGAACCTAATAGAAATCGTGGGTATGATGTTTTGTAATATATTCTTGCTGATTTGATTGCATATAACAAGTTGTATGTGGTAAATTGCACAATAGTGAATAAAGTAGGGTTCTTCATTGTGTGTATATACACTTATGCTCTGTTTTGATAATTTTGATGAAGAAGAACTTAACAAATACATGTTATAATTGCTTTTATTCATGAGTAAACTAGTGTAAGTGATTGTGTATGAGTTTGATGGATTAAAAGAAGGGTTTTTGACCAAAAAGGATCAAGTTTGAAGTAAGGGTTTGAGTAACTGATTTCGGGTCTGATGGGTATGGCCGAAACTTGGATTTTGTGATTTTTGTGATGATTTCGATTGGATTTGATTTGTTTTAATACTGAGACTAAATCTAAACATTATACTACTCCTATTTGATGAGATTTGATGTTTTAACTGATACTGTAACACACACACACACACACACACACACACACACACACACACACACACACACACACATATATACTCATGTACACTGTTTGAAGGATTGTCGAAAATAAGTGTTTTGTGAAGTTTCCAATTAGAACTGAATTGTTTTGATACTGAGGTTGATGAGAACTATATACTACCCCTATTTGGTAAATTTTAATGCTATAACTAATGCTTGAACACTTATACGAACATATATGTATACATATTGCTGTTTTTGAAGAATTTTGTGAAGATTTACTCTTTTAAAATCTTAATGTGATTTTGATATGTTTTATAAACTTCTATATGCTATACAAGTTATATTCAATCATCTCAGAAATTTGGTTTTACAAAGTTTAACCAAGTATCAGTCGAAATGTGCACAAAGCCTTGAATTGGCTATATAGCAGCCTACGGTCGACCGCACGGTTGATCGACATATTTTTTTAATTTTGAGAATCTCTAATTGATAGTCGAATGCTCTGCTTTTACACAGTTTTGAGCGGTCGACCGTCAATTGCTTTATTGGCTGTTTTGTTCAGTTTTCTTCATTTCTTTGAAATGGTTGTTTCCTCGATATTATGGATTATTGATCTATTGTTTTAAATGATATTTTTGCTAAAGATTATAGTATTTTACAGAAATTTATATTTTATTATAATAGAATTTAAATTACATTCCTATGACTTTATAAAAAGAGATATATGTGGTTTTCAAAAGAAATTATGTTTTGTGATGTTCTACGACTTCAAAATATGATTTTCGCTATTTAATGGATTTAATATTTTATTTGAATTCTGGAATTTTATGAGCACATTAAATGAATTTGGATTTTGTTGATTTAAGAAGTTTTCTTTATATAAACGTTTTGATGATAGAATTATGAGTTTTATTGAAAGATTTGGTATTGATGGTTGAGTTGTGAATCTCTAGGAGTTGAGTAGGAGTCCTGTGAACCAGCAGATGAAATTTTGTGGATTTAGACCAGTGGGATCTTGGGATTGTTGTTGTGGAATTAAGTCCGGTAGGATACACTAACTCTAGAGAATGAGGATTTGTATTTTTTTTAATAATAACCAACGGATGCGTTCCAGGAATTGTGTGTTGTTCTGTCTCTAGGGGACATTTGTATGTTCGCATGTCGAGGGTCTGCAGGCCTATTCACAGAGCATGCAGGGTGCATTCACGTGTCGAGGTTCGGCGGGCCTATTCACGGGATGTACCTTGTTTATCTGCATGTCGAGGATCTCGCAAACCTATTCATGGGATACACGGAAGGGAGGTAATTCTTCGATTTTTTAGCTATTCTTACGTGATGCTTGCGCGTCGAGGGTTGTGATGCCTATTCGCGGAGTAATCTGGATCTTGTTTCTATCACCATAGTAGGATTAGTTGTGTAGCGAGGCATTTAACCCTATAAAGTGGAGAACGATAAGGGCTTGAACCGAACTTATGTAGTATGGAATGCATAGAATCCGACAAGTATGCATTAGAGAGTCATCATACTGCATTTGTGTTTTTCTTCACTTGGTTTTATGCATATTTCTTATCTGTTTTCTACACTTGACACTTAGTCTAGTTTCACTCGATGTTTTCATATTTTATTTGTTGTTATTTCATATTCTTTTCGTTACTACTGTTGATATATGTTGTTCTTGACTTTATCCTCTATGTTTTATTCATATTGTATTTTTTTTAATGTCACTTAAATCGTTATGGCTGACCCCTGTAGTTTTGGGAACTAGGGTTATCTCTAGCCTCATGCTTTACAGGTACCTATACCTTGAGATTTGGATGCATGTGGTAGAATGATAATATGGCTTAGACAAATTGTAAAAGAATGTGTTGTAAAAGAAAAAAATTGTAATTCAAAGTGTTTAAGTTTCCGTTGTGCTTTGTAAACAATTGATGTAATAAAAATTTTTAATTTTCCTGTATTTAGTTGCTATGTTTCTGATTACATTGAAGTTGATTCTGAAAATTGTGCCACATATTTCTGAGATATCATATTGAAAATTCGGGGTGCTACAGAGTTGGTATCAGAGTATGCTTCAATTAGTAATTTTAAACATGGTATGGGGAATAAACATAAATGGACATTTGATGTGTGAGAACCTAGGCGGACATTAGATGTGTGAGTACACAAGTGGACATTAAATGTATGGATGCCTAGGTGGACATTAGAAGTGTGAGTACCTTGGTGGACATTTGATGTATGTGACTTGATTGTTTGATCATGAAGACCTGTAGTGAGATTTAGACTGTTTGTATACTTAGACTCGAATAAAATTTCTTTATCGCAAGTGTATTGGTTATTTTTTTGCATAAAGAATATACTTTTCTCACTACCTCTCTTTTTGACCTCTTTTGTTCACTTTATGCATTTGATATTTTATTATGTAAGGTATTATCCCTTTAACTTGTATCTTTTCTATCTTACTTACTAATATTCACTATATCTTTTCATATTTTACTCATTGTATATAATTTTTGGATTCTATGATTTTCACCAGTATTTTTTTCTGTTATTAAATTTAATTATCTTCCGCTACATTCTTTTAATTATTTATTCTCTTGTATTTTTTTTAAAATGTTTCTTAGTTTTGTAGTTCTCACTTTTGTATCCTCTCACTTTTACTATTTTACATTTGTTTGCTTACTAGATAACTTTTGTGTAAATTAACTTATTTATACTTTTATTCGGTTTCTTTTATTGTCAGTGATTGATTTTATTTTTAGTTTCTATATCTCTAACCGAGTTTATATTATTTCTATTCATTAGTACAAACATTAAGCTTTCACTAATCATCTTGTTTTTCTTTTAAACTTGTTTCTATGACTTTACTATTGGTTTTTTCTTTTTATTCTTTTGTCCAAATTATTATTTTGCAATTTTTGCTGTGTTTCAACAGTGCATTCTTTAGCATTTCACAAACTCGTTTTTATTTTGAAACTCTTACTGATTTCTTTGTTGATGTTTTATTCATCTTACTTTCATGTGCTTTCGTATATTTTGCTATTACTTTTACATATTACATTGAGTTTTGAATTACTACGTGTTAAGTTATTATCGCAACTCCTATTTTCTTTCATTATTGTTTTTACTATATTATAAAATTTGGTTTTGCATATTTACTTTCATTTTATATATAGTTAGACTTTTTTATACTACATTTTCCATTATGTTGTATTGCCTTATTTATTTCGGAGTATTTAAACTTGATTGTAATATTTTACTCATATAAATATGATATATCTCTGCACATTAAAATTTTTATTATTAATTATGTTTTTGCACCTTATATTCAATACCTTTATTATTACTTACTGTTTACTGCTTTTGTTATATTTATTTTTCACTATTTAAAGCTACTTATTAATTTTGTTGCTTTATACTTCCCAAATTTACTATATGCACCCACTACTTATATTTTACTTAATTTTTATAATCATTACATTCTTGATTTCTACATGTACTTCCTACTAATTAATTTATATGTACCATATATTTCAATATACTTACTATGCATATCATTTTACACTTGTTTAATTCCTACATTACTGTATATTTTATGATATATTTATTGTGTAATAAGTATTTTTCATGTATTTTCTATAATTTGATTTTTATAAAGTTATTTCGCGCTAAATTTATTTCGGATTTTATTAAAGTATTTTCTAATCGAAAATCTTTTTTATTTCGAATAGTGGTGTATTTTGATCTTATTTTTAATATCTTATTAATCAGCTATTTGTGTTTGAGCACAATTTAAATGTATTATTGATATTTGGGTTATTTTAATAAATTTATATTTTGTTATATAATCTTATTATTATTATTATTATCGTTATTGTTATTTATTATTATTATTGTTATTCTTATTGCTATTGGTATTAATATTTTTTATTGTTGTTGTTATTATTATTGTTATCGGTATTATTATTTTTATCATTATTATTAGCATTTCACTATTTGATTTAATATATATATATATATATATATTAAATACCCTATTGTTCTTTCTTGATTATTTTTTTTTTTGATTAAATCTTGTTCATGAAATTCTTCATTCTTTTGATCGGGCTATTTTGTTGATCCTATTTTCTTCTATCTAATTGTGGGTATTTTTATTTGAACTCGATTGATTTAGATCTATCTCTTAATTGAACTCCAAAACCCAATTTGATTTGTTCTTGACCCAAAACCGTTATTATTGAACCATAAACCACCAACCCAATATCCTAATTGTACCCTATAAATACAACCCTAGTACAAACCCTAAAAATTGCACAATTTCGAAATCCTAGCCGTCTAATCTCTTTCCTACTCTCTCTCTCCTACCGATATCTCCCTCTCTCTCCTTGTTTTCCTGCCAAAACACCCCTCCCCTTCCGGTCGTCTTCTCCGATCGACCTCCGGCACCCCATCACCACTTTCCTACTCCGGCGCCGCTCTCTAGCCCGCTATCCAGACCAACCCCCGAAACCCCTGTCTCCTTCCCTCTCTATTTCGCCCGTCAACAGCGGTAGAACCCCCGAGCTCTTTCCCTGTTCGACCACCGACTCTGCCACCAGTGCCGCCCCCGTGTGCCTCCGCCGTCGACGTCGACCTCACCTCTGGTCGCAAGTAACGCTGCCGCCCTTGGCCTTGCTGATGTTGTGGTTGCTGCAGTCTTCTTGGATGCTTTCGTTGCTGAGTTCTCTTTGTGTGCTGTGTGATTGTCTCTTTGGATTATTGCACGTATATTGCACGTATTATTGGTGGGTTGAACTAGTTCGTGAGTTCGTTGCTTCGGGATCCCTATCTCGTTATTCTTGGTATCTGTTTTCACCATCTAACAGGCAAGTCACCGTCCTCTTGAATTGTTAATTGTATCAAATTCAAGTTTTGTTGAAACACTTGCAAGTAGATCTCTTTGTTATCGTATTATCCATTGTTCATCTCTTAGTTGGGTCTATTGAGGGTTTACATGAGCTAACCCCAATAATCATGACATCGTGCCACTTTTGACTCTAAAGTTTGGAGCTTTCATGAGTGCATATAGAATTGATAAAAGGGTTGTTTATATAATCATCACATAAATAAATTATTGTAGAGACAATTGCTAGGTTGTATTTTATTTGATCTATTGATGATTGATTCAGGATAAATTGATGTATGAGCGTGTTTTAGTTTTATCGATCAAGTTTATGCAACCTTCATGCTGATTGAGAAGTTTATCGACTGGTAGAATTGATACTTCTCATGTTTAATTAATTTATTTTCATGAAAACTACCCCAAAACCCTGTATATGCTTGCTGACATGTATATTGACTGCTATTTTTTGTGCCAGTAAACGTACTTTCTAAATATGAATTGTAGCCTCATCTTTCTAGTTTCCAGAACATTCTCAATTTTTTAAATTCTGAGTTTTGTAGCAAAAATTATGCCCGTTTTACTACAGCTGCGTTTTTAATTCCAAATCTCCAGATTTTTGTATATTTCATGTTTAAACTGTAAAATTGCTGATCAAATGATAAAATCTTGCTCTGAAAATTTCCAGGTTATTAGTTTACATGTTTAGGAGTATAATAAATATTTTTAATGAATTTTATAATGAGCTTTTGTTGATTCTAAAATTATAATAACGTGATGTCAAAATTCTGCCCGAACCTAAAATCTGTAAAGAACAATGTGATTGACCTATCTACTGTTGTCAGATTTTGAACTTTAAATATGTATTGGAACCGTGTGGAAGTCTAGTTTCTAGAATTTCTGCCGGATTCACTTTTCGAGTTCGAAAACAGCAGAAAACTGTATTTTTGTACAGGCCGCTCTTGCTGTCCAGAATTTCACTTTTCAGATTTTAAATAGATTAATTATTCCTATATTGTATTATTGCATGAATTAATGAATGTATGTTGCATTGCATGTTCCTAATGAGTTACTGTCATCTTTCTAATTGTCCTATTTCATGGTACCCACCTATTGTTCCCCCATTGATACTATAGTTCACCGAGATGTCAATTTATTGCATATTGTATTGTTGCATTAATAAATAATTAATAAGCTGGGGTTTAAGTGATTAACTAGAGTAGCTGATGATATAGGGACTGTACTCGGATGATGGCCCGTGATTATTACAGTTATCGTCATCGTATAAGAAATTACACATGGCCTGTTCTATTACCGTTATCGTCATCGTGCATGAAATTACACATGGCCCTTGTTATTACCGTTATCGTCATCATACTTAGTACATGAACTATAAATTCTACCACTATAGTCTAAACGAAATTGATTGTATGTATCAAACCTGTGGTATGGAACAGATGGGACACAGTAGTACGTGCATTAGTTAGGAGTTAAAATGATTAATAGACTTAAGGATCACACAACATCGACACTGCATATTGTTGCTCATTGTTTCTATTGATATCGAATATTGGCTAAGTGTTACTATTATTGATCATTGATTACCGTTACCGAATAACATCATTCTCTATAGCCATTGCATCGATTATCATGATTATTGTTCCATGTTATTGATTCCTATTGATCCATTGATTCATTATTATACCATTATTTCATTGTTCCCTGCTTTCTCTACTTGTTGTCCATGACTTGCTCTAAGGACAAATTTTCTCTTCTTTTTAGCTGAAGTGTATACAGGTAATGAAGGAGAATTTCCTGCTGAAATTGGAGAACCAACATTCTGAAGACTACTGCTTTCTAATTGCTTATTGCTTTAATAAATTTAATGTATTGAGACTTGTTATTATTTTGGATTGAATTATTACTGTTTTGGGCTTATGTCCCAGATTTTATTATTGTTTCCAGATGTTGGATTATTATTATTGTATTTGGATATTTTCATTGCTTCATTCCAAGTACTATTGTTCATGAGATTATTATTATTGCCTGTGCATTTGTTCAGCATTGATTATATTGTTGAGTTAATCGAATAAATAGATTATGGGTGACGTTAGTCATTCGCTGGGCCAAAGTTACGTGCTCGTATTTCGTATTTTTGGGAAGCGGGGCATGACACCGACAACTGTCAGCCTCTAAAGGACGAAATCGTGACCCTCGTTCGAAGAGGATACCTATCTAAATTCACTCGAGACAGCCCCAGGGCCGCTCCTCCTCCCTGCGGTGCCAAAAAGCATCCGAAAGTGGAGTCCAAACCCCAGGGGTCCGAAAGGATGGCCATCCTCCACTGCATCCACGATGGACCTATGGGGGGAGACTCAAACTCCTCCCACAAGGCTTTTGTCTGAGAAGTCAGTTCGGTCCACAAGTTCCCTCACCTTTAAGGCCACAGAATGTTAGTCAAATTCTCTTACGCAGATCTCGAAGGTGTCCGGGTTCCTCATTGTGACACCTTGGTTATCAACCTTAGCCTGTCCAACCATGAGGTCCATAGTATTCTTGTGGACAATGGGAGTTCGGTTAATATCATGTTTCTTGCTACCTTCGAGGGGTTGAAGCTCTCTTGGGAGAGGTTAAAGTCTGCGGGCTACACCCATCACAGCTTCTCGGGCATCCCAGTTCACATCGAGGGGATCACACCCTGGATGTCACCGTTGGGATGTCCCTGACCTCTCCGACCGAGGCAATGGACTTCATGGTGGTAAATGTCAAAGCTGCTTATAATACCATCCTCAGACGTCCAGACCTCGCTTCTCTTCAGGCAGTGCCCTCAACCTACCACATGAGGATGAAGTTCCCTACTAAGTCTGGGGTCGGGGTCATCATGGAAAACCACGAGGTCACCCGGGCTTGCTACATGGCCATGGTGAGGGGCTCGTTCCTCCCTCTCGATGCAGTGGAACTCCCGTCCGATCAGAGTTCAATCAGCACCGATCCTGCGGATGAATTAAAGGAGGTCCCCTTCTCTGAGGCAGACACAGCTAAATGGTTCCAAGTGAGCAAGTCCCCCCCCCCCTGCCTCAAAAGGGACGTCATCAGCTGCATCCGGTGGAACAAAGACATTCGCCCAGATCCCCTCCGATATGCTCGGGATCTCGGAAGATCTCATTATTCATAATTTAAGCGTCCATCTAGATTCCAAACTAGTGTAGAGGCATCAGAAATTTTCCCGTGAGAGGCAGTAGGCAGTGAAAGAGGAAGTGGAGAAGCTCCTCTCTGCCCACTTCATTCAAGAGGTCAACTATCTAGAGTGGTTGGCCAACATTGTAATGGTTAAGCAATCTAGTGGCAAGTGGAGGATCTGCATTGATGTCACAGATCTCAACAAGGAATCGATGCCCTCATCGATGCAACGTCCGGGCACGATCTTCTCAGTTTCATGGATGCATTCTTGTGGTACAATTAGATTCATATTTTCCCCTAGATATCCCAAGACTACTTTTGTGACTGACCAAGGGCTCTACTGTTGTCGGGTGATGCCTTTCGGGTTGAAAAATACAGGCGCCACTTATCAGATGCTCGTCAACTGGGTTTTTAAAGAGAAAATAGCTCGAAACATGAAAGTGTATGTGGACGACATGCTTATCAAAAGCCTAAGGGGGGGAAGATTATGTGAAAGACGTTGATAAAGCTTTTGGGGTCCTAAGAACTCAACAGGAGACTCAACCCATACAAGTACACCTTCAGCGTATCTTTGGGAAAGTTCCTTGGCTTCATGGTTAGTCAATGGGGAATAGAGGCAAACCCCGAGAAGAATCGAGCCATACTGAATATGGCTCTGCACAAGAACGTCAAGGAGGTTCATAGGCTCACTGGTAGACTGGCTACCATCGAATGCTTTGTCTCAATATCTGGGGAAAAAACCCTCCCTTTCTTTAAAGCCCTCTAGGGGGCAAAGTGCTTCAAGTAGGGTGAGCCTCAACAACAGGTGTCGAACCAACTGATGGAATACCTCACCCATCCTCCACTTCTTAGCAAGCCCGAGCTGGGTGAGACCCTTTCTCTTTACCTAGCTGCATCTGAACATGCCCTTAGTGTGGTCCTAATTAGTGAAGACGATGGGGGGCCAAGAAGGTGGCCCATGCCCTTGTCATAGCTGCAAGAAAGTGCCGCCCATATTTTCAAGTCCATTCTATCCAAGTCCTGACAGACCAACCCTTCAAGCAAGTCCTTAACAAGCCAGAGAGCTCTGGCCGGTTGGTCAAGTGGTCCATCGAGCTTAGTCAACATGACATCAACTACGAGACAAGGACCCCCATCATGGAGCAAGTGCTCGCTAAGTCCATAACCAAGTGCACCATCTTAGAGACATCGAAAATACCAGAGGTTGAGCCGGTATGGGAACTCTATGTGGAAGGCTCCTCCTGCGAGGAGGGAAGCAGGAGGCGTAATATTGAACGGACTGAAAAACTTCATCCTCCAATACTCCCGATGCCTCAAATTTCAAGCCTCCAACAATGAAGCAGAGTACGAGGTGCTTATTGCCGGACTCCTCCTCGCCCGCAAAGCAGGGGCAAAATGGGTCAAGGCTTTCAGTGACTCCCAGCTTGTGGTCAATCAAGTCTGCAAGGAATACGAGGCCCATGACACACGATTAGTTCAGTTCTTAGCGTACATCAAGCTCCTTCTGGCTGCTTTGAAGAAATCTCAGTAGTCCGGATGCCGTGCGAGAAGAATAGCAAAGCTGACGTGCTATCCAAGTTGTCATCCTTTTCTTTCGACGACCTCGATTGTACGGTACTGGTGGAGGTCCTCGTAAGACCGAGCATCAACAAAGAGAACACAGAAGTCCTCTGCCTCAAGCCACTGATACAGCCATCACCATGGATGGATCCGATCATGAACAACTTGAAAAATGGTGAACTGCCCCAGGACCAGTTCGAGGCCAGAAACGTTCGAGTCAGGGCCAAGAGGTTCATATTCGTCAATGATGTGCTCTTCAAGAGGTCATACACAAAGACCGATGGGAGGTCGTACCTCCGATGCCTGACCCCAGAAGAAGCCAAGTACGCGCTCGAGGAGATGCACGAGAGAATCAAAAGCTGCCACATGGGTAGTAGATCGCTCACAAGAAAAGTACTCAACCACGAGTAGTTGTAGCGCCCCGAATTTCATAATAGGAAATATGAGAGACAAATCCAGAATCTTGACTTTAATGTCAACCAAACATAGTAAACACACAGGGAAAATTACAAGTTTTCTTTACAACAGTTCTTTATTACAATACACAGCGGAAATTACAACACTTTTTAATACATCTCAAAATAACAAGAGTTCAATCTTCTCATAGCACCAACTTCTTGTCCTGCTAATCGACTCACTTGCAAATCCTGCGAAATGAACTGAAGAGTGGGCACATCAGTTGAAGGCAACTAACGCAATGCTGATAAAAGCAGCGACTCTCCAAAGTCTCACAACCACACACTTGTCGCACAAACAAAACGATGATAAAATAATTGTAAATTAAAAATAAATACAGAAATTGCAAGAATAAAATATGCGACAAGAAAACATCGAAATGCGCCAAAACAAGGTTCAAAGAAAACACAAGAGCTTATGATGCTTACTAATGCATGCTTGCTCAGATTCTATGCCGCCCATACAACATAGGTCTGAGGGCAAGCCTTTAGTGTTCTCCACATTTCTGGGGTTCAATCCCATGCTATGCAACCTACCACCATGACTACTACAAGATTTAGACAAGTTACAAGTATTGGTTCTCGCCCCGAAATACTGGAAGTCAGACTCTATCCACGGAACATCCCGGAGGCCTTCCCCTCTCGTTCGAGAACTCTTTTAGAGAATACCTCACACCGAAATCATCCTGGAACTCTCATTGCACAAATGTCCCACGAGCGTCACTCTTGTCCCAGGATGTTGGAGATAATCCCACTCCGCAGATCATCCTAAGGCCTCTCATACACTCGTCCGGAATACTGGGGATCTATCTCGCTCCGCGAATCATCCCGGAGCCCTCATACTCATGTTTTCTCTTGTTTCATCATATCACCAACTAGTGCATGTCCTTATGTGTAAATAGGAGTAACCTGAGCTACTTAGAGCTAGCTCCACCCTACCGAACATAAATCTTAAAAAACTAAGAACACTAGACCTCCCTGGCTAAATCCTTTAATTAAATAATTCACTTTCGGCAATCCTGGGTCCTGCTCAGCCTCTAGTTCTCACCACACAAAATCCTCAACAATCTTTCTAGGGTTCTCACAATAACCCTAAATTCAAATATGAACCACCACTTGGTTCGATTATGAAAACATTATTTCTTTTATTCATACGTAGAAACACTACTTTTCCACAAGTACTTAACATAATTTCAACGTCTCATTTAGGATAATCTCTTATCAATTATAAGCATTCAATTATCCACAATCACTCTATCATATATCATTCCTCATTTAATGAGCAATTCACTTCCATAAAGGCCCCTTTCATTTATAGAAACTAAATAAATTAATTACACCTCTTCAAATTCAAGTCACAATATCCCTTTCCATATTTGAAATCACACTCAAGTCTCTCGAAGATTTATCCACTTTAAAACTGAAATAGTCATCTTTCAATTCTGGGATTTATCCCCAAAATATGAGATTTCGTAGTTTCCATATCTAAAAATTTACACCTCTTTAAAATAAAAAATAGCTCTTTAAAATCTGAAACATTTATCCTTCAAAACTTGAACGCAAACTTCCCGCAAAGCTGAGAATTTCATCCCCAAAATTATAGTTTTATACATTCGAAATCACAACTCAAACTTGCCAAAACTGAAAACTTTTTCTCTTTAAATCTCAAATTTATGTGTTCTTATCCTTAAGAACAGTCCACAAAAGTGAATATTTAATTCTGAAAAATTGACTTTATATTTACTTCATAAATGTAGATCACGTCACCAAATTTATAATCCACTTGCACAAAATAGAAGTCCTAAATCATCAATAAACTGAAACTAGTTCTTTAATAAAACTTGAATCTTGCAACTTTAATTCGTGATCAACAACTCATTCAAAAATTCACATTATTGCCAAATATATATATATATATATATATATATATATATATATATATATATATATATATATATATATATATATATTGGATTGATTGAAATTTCAAACCACAGGATGGATATATATATATATATATATATATAAAGTATAATTTTAATCCAAGACTCATTTATAACTATTTATTAAAAAAAATGGATGTTAAATAACCTTCCCAAAAGAAAAGTCCAGGCCTCGGGTTCGAACCTGTTACCACACACAACAGCGCTAGTGCCCACAGTGCACGCGCCACGACTGAGAAGCCCAATCGCTTTCTGTGACACAATAGCGACGAGAAAACTCTATATCTCGAATCTGTACACTGTGCAACCCTTGCACCCTGTACAACCCGAAACCCTAGTTCTTCCCCAAACCCAACTTTTATACAACTATATACACTTCAATTCATGTATAGCTTCTAGAATTTAAATTATAAAATTTAATTAATTGAAAATCAGTGAATAAAACATCAAAAATCTCATCTTTAAATTAATCAAACATGGATTAAGATAATAAACAAGTTCTAATCAACCACAACAACATGCACGATCATTCAGTCGACTCTATGGGTTAAAACTCAATCTTTTCATACCCTCACATCAAGTAATATTCAAGAATCATTCATGCTCAACTCATATAAATATTTGATTTTTACTTCATAACAACAACTAAACTTCATATATTAATCAACTCAACAATTCAACTCATGGCACTATAATAACTACAAGCTATATACATCCATATATCCACAAGTAAATTTCCTAGCATGATACTACATCATCGCGAACAAAAAAAGTAACACATCAAGAGAGTTAGAGATGACACCCACCTCAATGAAGATCAATTGAAGAACAATAATAACAAGAAAGAAAAGCTCCTTCTCCTCCTTGCGAAAATCCAACGATCCAAACCCTCCAAAGCTCCAAGAATGATAAAGAAAATAATAATTAGTGAACAAAAGAATGGAAAAGGCGCTTGCTATCTATTATAGGCTGGGAGATCAATCTTTTAGGGTTTTATGAAGATTTTACAAAACTCCCCTCCAAAATCAAATGTTTACACACACACACACTCACACACACACACATACACACACACACACACACACACACACACACACACACACATATATATATATATATTCCAAATCAAGTAGTTACACACACACACACACACACACACACACACACATATATATATTCCAAATCAAGTAGTTAATTAAATCAATTAGGGTAAGATTTAATCTCCCCTAAACACTGCTAATTGACCGGCCCCCAATGCAGCCAAAAATTTTTAAAATTCGAAATTTGCCTCCAAGTGACAATGTGACATAAAAGTTTTTCACTTTGAAATAATCGCAAACACGCTATAATTTATTCAAAAAAATCCAGAAAATTCAGAATTATTATCTACTAATAAAGATTAGATTTCCAAATAAAATTTCTGACTTTTTATTCTCTAGGAAATTTTTTAAAAAAATGATAAATTCATAAAAATACTTAATAAATCACAAAAATATAGAAAATATATAGGTATCCATAAATCCTCTGTTCATGCTCTCTGTTATATAGCCAAGTTCTGGGAAATTAGGGTTTTAATTGCAGCTTTGCAATTTAGTCCCCCAACAATCCCAAAATTGCATAATTATATATTTACTCAATAAAATAAAATTAAATCAAATTGTAGGGATAAAATCTCTCCCCCCAATCTCTCCACTACTAGATCGGCCTACCAAAACAGCAAAACAAAATTTTGAATACAAATTTTTCATCCAAACGATATTTTGCACAAAAACCTTTTGGTATTTACAAAAATAGTTTCTTTATCCAAAAAATCTCAAATTTTAGAATATAATCAATTATAAATGGGAGAATTTATTCAAAATTTTAAAAGTTGAAATTTGCACTTTAAAAATATTTACCCGTGTTTTTCATGTGTGAAAATATCAATTTTACAAAAATCCAAAATAATTAAATAAATTGATTTAAAAATTATTTATTAATTCAAAATATATTCTTTAAAATTTTGGGGTGTTACAATACTACTAGTCGACCCTCTTACAGGATGCTCAACATCTCATCAAGAAATGTGGTCGAAGCCAGACATTCTCTCTAGTCAAGCACGTTCCCCAGGCTGAGCTTAAATCGCTGGCCAGTCTCGCCCTCTTCTCTATGTGGGGGATGGATCTAGTCAGCCCATTTCCAATGTGACAGGTCAAAAAGTTCTTTCTAATTGTGGTCATCGATTACTTTATGAAGTGGGTCAAAGCGGAACACTTGGCTACTATCCCCGAAGATCCAGCCCAATAATTCTTTTGGAAACACATCATTTGCCCATTTGGGATCCCTCAGATCCTCGTCACCAACAATGCCACCCAGTTTGGCAAAAACATCTGCAAGTTCTGTGAAGACCTAAGAATTCAGTAGATGTTCTCTTCGATTGCACACCCCCAGTCAAATGGCCAAGCCGAGAACACCAACTTCTAGATCCTCGACGAACTCAAGAAGTGATTGGATAAATCCCCCAAGGGTTTATGGGTCGATGAGCTGCCCAGCCTACTTTGGTCCTACCGAACAACAAAGAGGATCCCGACCAGCAAGTCACCCTTCAATCTAACCTTCGGCACAGAAGCGGTCATCCCTCTAGAGGTAAGCCTGCCTTCACCATGCTTCATGAGCTTCAATGAAGATCTGAATTCAGATGGCATCAGAGCCAATCTGGACCTCCTAGACGAAGTCTGCGAAAGGTTTTCCATCAGACGACATGTATACCAACAGCAGATCGAACTAGCCCAACTAATATTAAAGAAGGTGACTTGGTGCTAAGGAGGCTCGACATCTCTGAACCAAAAAAAATGGAAAAATTGGCAGCCAACTGGGAGGGCCCATACAGGGTCTCTAAAGTGGTGTGCCCTTGCACTTGCACTTACCGACTTGAAGACCCGGGGACCAGGTTAGTCAAAAGGACTTGGAACACCGAACACTTATGAAATTCCATAAGGGGCCTTAGCGGTCTGCAATTGTAATGAGGCCCTAAAAGCCAGCAGATGTAATAGGAGCTCGCCTTTCAGTAGACGAGTAATAAAAATTTCATTTCAAATTAGCTTTTTTTAAACAAACTATTTCAACTTTGACAACCTCTTGGTCTCGTTGCTCGTCCCTGATTTCGAGCCATAAGGGAAGATTTATCACTTTCGCCACTCGGTGTGGACTTTGAGCCATAAATGGATGTTATCAGTCATGTCGATCATTTTTTCATGTGTTGATAGTCAGGGTAATCCAATTTACTTCCAAGATTGAAGTGTCTCGACTCCTAAGGATGAACGCTTCGACTCCAGCTGGTTTACTTTGGCTAGGCAAATGCTCGTAACAAAATTCAAATCAAAATCCCTCATTAACAAAGTTATTATACATTTGAATAACTGAGGCACAAGTACAGGCAAGTAAATCGGAGAAGCCGAGGGATTACGACAAGATACAACAAAATTACAACATTTCGAGAAGGTCATATGTCTAACCTACTCTTCGGCCAGAGGGGGCTTAGGACTGGCACACACCAATTCAAGCCCGACTGAGCGAGTTTTCTCCTCGGCGGTCAATCTATTTCTTCCCGAGGGGTGGCCAAGGTAGACACCCCCGCCACTAAGCTTTGTGCATCTCCGGGGTTCATTGGCTCCAATCTGAGAATCAGAGATGGATCACTGACGAAAGTCCAACTACTACCAAGAGATGCATCATGGGGCCCCCCTACTCCAAATGCAACCTTCAGTCTGTATATCTCCAGCTCCTTCTCCACCAACATCTCCCGAAGGAACAATCTAGCCGAACAAGTAACATTCGGGATGGCAATTGGGTCAGGTCGACTCGCGACTTGCCCGCGACCTGCCACGTTCGACCCTACCCGCGTTAACTCGATTCGGGTTTAGGTTGAACCTGAAATCCTAATCAAGTCGAACTGGGTCGGTGAAAATCTAATTCAAACCTGCTTACCCGACCCATGAACCCGCAACCGACGGCAACCCGACCCAAACCCAACCCGTGACCCGCGGGTTTGTGGATTTGACCCGTTTGGATATTTTTTATACTTTTTGATTTTTTTTTGCTGTTTGTTTTTTAAAAAATTTTTCTAAATATATGTATATATATACTACAAACTATATATATATATACTACAAACTATATATATATATATATATATATATATATATATATATATATATATATATATATATATATATATATATATATACACACACACACACTCTAAAATATTTCAGAATTTTATAAAAATGAATTTGGACATCAAAATTAATAGATTACTACCCACTATACATTTAGACAACCCCCACCCTAGCTATTTATAGCCAACTCCACCTCCTAACTTCTCTCATCTCTACAATGTGGGACTAAAAGTTTTCAAAGTTTAAAATATAAATATATTTAGTCCCACATTGGTGAGATGGGAGAGGTGAGGAGGTGGAGTTGGCTATAAATAGCTATGATGGGGTAGGCTAATTGAGTAGTGGGTAGTGACTAATTTATTTTTTTTGTTGACGTCCATTTCTTATAAAATTTAAAATATTAACCAACTTATTATTAAAAAATCCTGGCCAACCCGCGACCCGAAATAGGTTCGACCCTAATGGGTTCGCGGGTCGACCGGGTCAAACTTTGCACTTTCTAACCTAGCCGGGTCCGACCTGGTTAAAGTTCCAACCCGACCCGAGCCCGCCTGAATTTTGTTCGAGCCGAGCGTGTTCGACCAGACCCAGCCCGTTGGATCCAATTGCCATCACTAACACCCATCGAGGTCGGATGTCGGGACAAGCCACTAGGGACAAATCAATAGGTGGCGGCACTTCTCAAATCCCTGTCGACCATCACTTTCTTCAGGCGAGCCAACTCCAAGTTCACTTGGTGTGACTTTTTGATGTAAAACAAAAATGCCGACTCCCGATCTCTTACCTCCTCACGATAGCGGGACAAGCTTGACTCCAGGGTGCATACCCCACTCCTAAGATATTCGAGCTCGACATCACAGGGGTCGGCCAAATATGGCTCGGTCATTTAAAAATCAAGGAAAATTTCATATTATTCTGAGCTCCATAAACTTGGCCAAATCCAAAGAATACAAAACACCACGTAAAATTTATCAAGCCCAAAAGTTCGACCAAAAAAGATTTTTCATTCACACTTCAATGACCGTACAAAAAGCGGTGGCTAGTTCGCAATCAGCATGTAACACCCCGAATTCCAAATAAGTCTGAATTCGAAGTTCCACAGGATCTTTACACTTCACTTCGTACAATTTTACAAGGAATTAAAAACATTTATTACAACAAAGTCCTTTACATCAACACGCAGTGGAAAGTAAATAAAATACAACAATGATAAATGTACAACCATAACAACTTCGGCATTTAAGTAATCATCAACATCAAATTCATCTCTATATCTTCTTGTAAATTCCAAATCCTGCATATGAAACTGTGGGCACGTCAGTTGCTTACAACCGACACAATATTATACATGGTCATCCTCGCTATGTCGAAAATATAACGATTCTTTTATACTTTAAAAATCACAAACTTGATCACAAAACAAAGCTAAAGGGGATTATCTTATTGATGTCGTGTGTGACTGTGCACTTAGTCTTAATGCAATTACTTATTATTTCATGACACTAATGCACACTTGTTCAAACTTATGCATCCCATTCTACATTAATCCGAGGGCAAGCCCTTAACCGTTCTTCATCTTGTAGGGTTGGATTCCTCGTTATGAGTTTAACTACTACGGTAACTACGATAAGTATTTTAGATGTTTTATGAGTTACGAGCCCATGTCCAGACAACCTGGAAGGAAATCCCACGTCATGACATGACGCATCATGTAGACAGCCTATGGACAATTTGCCTCCGTCATGGGACAATGACACTACGTAGTCACCAAGCACCCCACAAGCGTTGCCACGATCCCGATAATTCTGGAGATAGATTTACGTCATGACATGACGCATCATGTAGATAGCTTGTGAAAATTATCACACCGTGAATCCGAGGCCCTCATACTTGTGTTTTTCTCGTACTTTCATCACATCTTCACTATACTGTTGTCCTTAAGTTTTTAGTTTGTTTTAGAAGAAAATCATCACAACCTAGAGCTAGCTTACCCTACCGGACTTAAACCAATACAAGAGACAGTCAGTCCAACCTGGCTACTTCTCAAGAGATGCTCAACCCACACTGGTTAGCTCTCAAATTTATTAATAAATACTGCCGGTCACTAGGGTCTCGCCTAGCATCTAGATTTCAACAACTATCTCGTTCTAAAGATCAACAATGTTTTAATTTCTTTATTCACAATCTCTTTCTCAAAGGAAACATTTCTTTATAATCTCATAACATGAAATAATTCACTTCATCTTCTTTTATCAATTTAATTACTCATAACATTGTGTGCATTTCAAATATTCTCATAATCACATGTTAATAACCATAAAATCTTATCGAGAAGAAACATAATTGCATTCCAAACTTTCATTTTTCTTTAATTATACAAAGCCACATTTTAAGAAGAATTATCAAGTTCTTTATTCCATAGTTTTATTATAAAAACACTTCTAATTCTCACAAATATGTGTCAAAATATTGTAGAAATATTTTTTATAAAGTCTAAATAATTTTAGAAGAATATTAGTATTTTTTTCCAATTTTTTACGTCCTTTTAAGAATCAAGAAACATTAAAAAAATCGAAATATATAAAAAAATCAAAAAAACAAACAAAGGGTAAAGGTCGGATTCAAACCCAAGACCAAACCCCCGCCCAGCTAAAGAAACAGACCCAAAGTGCATCCGAAGACCAAGAAGTCCAGAGTAAGTAACTGATATGAATAGGGCTAAATTCTTTATATATCGATTGTATTGTATTTGAGGAAAAATCGAATTTTAATAAAAACAGAGCCACTTCAAGACTCGAACCCAAAATGCTCTGCACTGTACACAACACCTATAACCCTACACCGAAAGCTAGTATGCCCAAACTCATTTTCTATTATAATTAGGAGTCAAAATAGTTTTATACCAACTGTTTGTTTATAAGTATCCTTTACAAAATTCAATTTCTTAATACATTGGGATCTTTCAAATCAAACTTTGTCCAAAATATTTTCCTTAAAATAATGCAGTGTAGCAGCAATTAAACTCTTAATTTTTAATATTAAAATAAGTTTTCTTTACAATTTATATTTAAAGGATATCTTGTCGACTTTGAAATATACCATAGTTCCTTCTTAAAATACCAATATAAAATCCACTATATATAGGTTCTTGTTCTTTTTCAATTCTGCAAGAGGCTAGCAATTATTCTTTTATCACAGTAACATTATATAACAATAATTTACACATTTATCAACTAAACATGACAATATCCATTCATGTCAATCTACAACTAAGCATAACAATACCCATTCATCTCAATCTACAACTAAGCCATTCATTTAAACAAAATCATCACACTAGCATGGTTCATTTAAAAATAGATATTCTAGCATGAATTTCATTAATAGAACACCATGATGAGTTTTAATTTACTAATTACAATCAATTTTTCTCTTTTCTCTACTAGTTTCTTTAGGCAAACACATGGCAATTTTAGTTAGTTTCTCTAGCATGTTCATGAAATTAAAATCCTAGCATGGTAACTACATTAGAAGTAGAGAAATCATCCATGCTCTAGCCATTTATTTGAATCACAATATCATGACAAAATTAAAGTAAGTTTATGCAATCTACATTTACCATTTCAATCAAAATTTAACAATTAAATTCTACATCAACTAGCATGCAACCTACTCCTAAATTTAGAAAGAATTTAAGAAACACCCACCCAAAGAAGTATTGAAGTATTCAATTAATCCCTAGCAAAAACTCAAAGAGAAGCTCCAAATTGCCTCCTCAAAATTCGTGCACAAAGAAAACCTCCAACTCCATTCGGCAGCAAACAAAGACAGCACAGGAAAGCACTTTATCTCATTTTCATTTTCATATACATATATATGTATATACCTACATAAGTGTATATATACATGCTTATATATATATATATATACATGCTATATATATATATATATATATATATATATATATATATATATATATATATATTGTATGGTGAAATTAAGTGGAGAAGGCAACAGGAATTTGGATGGATGGGGGGTTTCGGATCTGACAGAAAAGAAAGAAGGGAGAGATGAGAAGAGAGTGTAGGTGTGGGGTGATTATAAAGGGAATTTAGAAAATAGTTATATTAACTAATTGCCCACTAACACCCAGTAATCTACTCATCAAGCCACTAATCTAATTCAAACATTTCCCTCCATTCCAAACACAGCCGGCCACTCTCCTCCCATGCTTAACATGTGCACGTGCATTGCACTTGAACACACTTCATTCATACGAATACATATATATTTAATTTAAAATATAGTTTCATAATACATAGGAAATGTTTAAGTAAAATTAGTTTAGTTTAATTATAAATTTGATTCATCATGCACAAATAAAATAAACACACACACTTCCGAAATTTCATTTTGAAAAAAAAATACGCCTAAATACGTGCACCGCAAATACATGCGTCACACGTAAAATATTAAAATACGAGATCGACTTTATCAACGAAAAAATATTTAAAGATAATTAAAATATAACATAAGAAAAATATATTTATTATTTTTTATATACTCCACAACGTAATCAGTATGTACATAGAAAACACGTGCACCGCACGTGTAAAAGTATTTTAATCAAAATTGGGAAAAATGAACTTCCGTTTATAAAACGAATTTGAATACGTCATAAAATAAATAATCGATACGCATAAAAAGTATTACACGTAGCGGTGGAAAATATGTAATCGATATGTGCATCGATAACACGTGCAATGTGTGTAAAACTCAAAGATGGAAAATTACTATTTGAGTTGGCAAAAAATAAGATAAAATAAATCTTGAGAAGACGGGAAATGTAAAAATATTCTGAATCTAAAAATACATAATGAAATACGTTACGGATATCACCAATAACGGTACAAAATACACATGCGTAACACATGAGGGGAAAAATTGTCATTTCCAATTTTGTCGGGTGTTACACAACAAATACAAAAAAGGGGGGAAAGGGGGAAAAAAACCTACAACTTCAGAGAGGGGAAGCACCACTTCGGTCGCTGTCACCGCGACCTATGTGGGGACCTCCTAAAGCTCGGCATCAATGTCAGGCGAACGGTTCTCCTCTTAGCCCACTTCCGCGGCATAGGCAGAGCCTCGGTGAACTTCATGGATAAGCCAAAGCCCTTAAGGTCAATGTCGAGGTCTCGGTACCTTCGGAGGACATGCTTGATGCCCTATTCATACCCTTGGTCCTGAGCAAAATCATCTTATTAATAGCCTTCATCTTGCCAGCCAACAATTGCTTCTTGCTATTTTGCAGGCAAGCCTTCTCCATCTCCAACTGGGCCTGCTCATCTATTGCGGTGGTTAGCTCAGCTTTCAAAGCACGCTGGCGTGCCTCCAGGTCATTGACCTGAACCTTTAGGTCCTTCATCTCCCTCTCGAAACTCAGTGCCCTCTAATCGACGAGCTTGAGCTCGTGGGTGTACTGTGTAATACCCCAGGTTTTCAACGAACAGTCGACTGGTAGTATTAGCAGTCGACTGGTCTGCGCGGTATTTGAGAAAAATTGAGAAGTATTTGAGAAATTTAGTCCCACATGGGAAGCATACAAAAACTAATTTGAGTATAAATACTATTAGCCAAGGATCAAGAGTCACCCAACGGTTAAACACCCTTTTGAGAGGCAGCCTGTGGTGGGCAGTTGTGCTACATAGTATCTAATTTGTATTTCATAAAAAATATTAAAATTGTCTGAGTAGCAGTCGACTGGTCTGCGCGGTATTTGAGAAAAATTGAGAAGGATTTGAGAAATTTAGTCCCACATGGGAAGTATACAAAAACTAATTTGAGTATAAATAATATTAGCCAAGGATCAAGAGTCACCAATTCGGTTAACCACCTTTTGAGAGGCAGCCTGTGGTGGGCAGTTGTACTACATAGTATCTAATTTGTATTTCATAAAAAATATTAAAATTGTCTGAGTATTGGGGCGGGGCGTTACAAATGGTATCAGAGCCGACTTTCGACACCGAGTGTAGAAGAGGGCCTATGATCTAGTTCACGGCAGGGAGATGATTCTCCGGATAAGCAGGGTGCATTTTTATGTACCGGGTGTTTCTACACATTTCGTGGGATCGAGGACTATACTACAACGGCTAGAAAGGCGGATCCTACACTAGATGTGTGTCCCGTACTCAGCGAGGACGCTGATTTCTAAAGGTGGGGTGTATGTAATACCCCAGGTTTTCAACGAACAGTCACTAGTCTGTGCGGTATTTGAGAAAAATTGAGAAGGGTTTGAGAAATTTAGTCCCACATGGGAAGTATACAAAAACTAATTTGAGTATAAATACTATTAGCCAAGGATCAAGAGTCACCAATTCGGTTAACCACCTTTTGAGAGGCAGCCTGTGGTGGGCAGTTGTACTACATAGTATCTAATCTGTATTTCATAAAAAATATTAAAATTGTCTGAGTATTGGGGCAGGGCGTTACTATGTAATACCCCAGGTTTTCAACGAACAGTCGACTGGTTGTATTAGCAGTCGACTGGTCTGCGTGGTATTTGAGAAAAATTGAGAAGGATTTGAGAAATTTAGTCCCACATGGGAAGTATACAAAAACTAATTTGAGTATAAATACTATTATCCAAGGATCAAGAGTCACCAATTCGGTTAACCACCTTTTGAGAGGCTGCCAGTGGTGGGCAGTTGTACTACATAGTATCTAATTTGTATTCCATAAAAAATATTAAAATTGTCTGAGTATTGGGGCGGGGCGTTACAAATGGTATCAGAGCCGACTTTCGACACCGAGTGTAGAAGAGGGCCTATGATCTAGTTCACGGCAGGGAGATGATTCTCCGGATAAGCAGGGTGCATTTGTATGTACCGGGTGTTTCTACACATTTCGTGGGATCGAGGACTATACTACAACGGCTAGAAAGGCGGATCCTACACTAGATGTGTGTCCCATACTCAGCGAGGATGCTGATTTCTAAAGGTGGGGTGTATGTAATACCCCAGGTTTTCAACGAACAGTCGACTGGTAGTATTAGCAGTCGACTGGTCTGCGCGGTATTTGAGAAAAATTTCAGAAGGATTTGAGAAATTTAGTCCCACATGGGAAGTATACAAAAACTAATTTGAGTATAAATACTATTGGCCAAGGATCAAGAGTCACCAATTCGGTTAACCACCTTTTGAGAGGCAGCCTATGGTGGGCAGTTGTACTACATAGTATCTAATTTGTATTTCATAAAAAATATTAAAATTGTCTGAGTATTGGGGCGGGGCATTACATACTGTCTCTTCAACTCTGCCCCTACAGAGTGGCATGCAAGCCGAGAAGCAAAAACATAAAAAAACACAGGATGAATAAAAGGTACGAATGAACCAGGTGAAGGAACAGCTACAATCATGTCGGCCTTAGCCCACTTCAGGAAGCTCTACTCAAAGATCTCGGTCGTGAGGCATTCCCTATCCTGATGCATGGCCAAGTTCTCCACCACCTCCATTGCCACCAGACCCACCATGATGGAGTCTTCCATTGTTACGGCCTAGTTCGGCCTCCACGGCCCAATTCCTGCCTCCCCGACCATATCCTTGGCCTCGGGGCTGACGGGAGGATGACCCAATTTGGCGAGCTCGGTAAACTTGAGATTACGTGAGCTAGGGGTCCCCTTGGTCAAGCTCGGAGTGCTAGCAACTATCAAAGCCTTCGACTTCTTGGACTTCACCTCGGAAGTCCTCTCAGAGGAAGGGGCTGCTCTGCAACCTTTCTCTTGGCCAAGACTTTCCTCCTCGCCTCGATCTCGACATCGTCCATTGCTGCTAAAAGAAGAACAAGTTGTGAGGACAAAGGACAAAAATTGGGCGAAAAAAGGAAACAAAAAACATACAAGGGTTGGCGGGCTTAGTCCAATCCTTACCAGGTGTCCCTCTGTCACATTCGACCAACTGATACTCCCCCCAGTGAAGATCTAATCCACTTTGTCCTTGTCCTTCTTCGTAAACTCACAATCCTTCGGAGCTTTGTAGTTATGCTTATAAATGACCAATTTGTCGGGATGTCCCAAGGGATGGGACTTCGGACAAAGAAATGCTTCTCCTTCCACTCCTTGATGGAGTCCAGATGCCCGTGAACCACACGCTTCCATGGTCGAGGTGAGAAGTAGAAGAGCCCCTCGTACATCCGCACAGAATGGAG
This sequence comes from Hemerocallis citrina, assembly GCA_017893485.1. Classification (NCBI taxonomy): domain Eukaryota; kingdom Viridiplantae; phylum Streptophyta; class Magnoliopsida; order Asparagales; family Asphodelaceae; genus Hemerocallis; species Hemerocallis citrina. Next base: position 185,174,496 of record CM030361.1, read on the forward strand.
CCCAAGACAAATTCGAAAATACTTCAATCGCAGGGGCACGCCTTTCTCTTCATAGAGAAGCATAAAACAAAAAAGTTGCATCCAGGAGTTCAAGCCGTACTGTATTGGACTCAGTCCTGCCCAGTTCAACACCTCCTTAACAAATAGGTGTAAGGGGAATCTCAGCCCCGAGCCAAAAGCATTTAAAGGTGACATGCAGAACCATGGGGCCAGGTTGTCCATGGGCCTAAGCCCGAGGTTCGGAATCATTAACTCAAATTTTTGGGGAATAAAATAATTTGCACGAATCTGAGGGAGATCACTCTTCATTAGCACGTTCTCAATCTTATCTACTTTAATCTTCCTCCTGCTCGGCGAAGAAGGCTGTACACCAAACTAGATTAAATCCTCAAGATCGTTCGGGTACATCCTTATCGAGTACAGCTCCTGGTAGTACGGGATATCAAAGCCACCCTCGGGAAAATAATCAATTGGTCCATCTTAGGGCTGGACGGCAAAGTGAACTTCAGCCTCCTTCTCGGAGGCCAAGGGGGCCTTAGAGGGGATGGCGGTGCCAGCCGTCTCAAATGGACCGGCCTCTCGAAAGGGACAGCTTCGTCGACTTCATCTCCTCCCTTATCCACCTCACCTGCCTCCCCCTCTTCTCTAGTCTCCGTCGCTTTTCTTGCATCCCAATCCTCACTTGTCTCGACATCTCCTTCCTCAACTAGCCCTTCCACCACATTTTTGCTAACCACCTCCACCTCTGCGGCCTCTTCCTTCAAGTCGCTCCCCTTGAGCTCCTGTACTTTACCCCAGGTTCGAACTCACTCAACTTCATTGATTTCCTGGATCTTTTCCTAAGATGTAGACTCAAAAGAAACGTCTATCTCTCCATCGAATCAAATTAGCCAAAGGTTAAACCTCCCCAGATGTTGACGATGAAAAGGAAGCATGATCCCCTTCGACCGGATGTGGAGGCTGAAGAACTGGATTGAGACCTCGACATAATTTAAAAATAGTTTACTTGATTCTGTTGCCAGAAAGTACATCACTAGTAGCCTGGATAAATTCTAGAGAGAGAAGCTTTGAAGCAAAATAGAGAAAGTCATGAAAAAAAAATAAGGGGGTGGGAGGGGGGATATATAAGTAGCGTTGGAACTGCTCGATATCCACAACTAGTGGCTGACAAGACAGGGACGCCCTGATACCCCAACGATGACGTCAATCGGTTCACGTGCCAAGCAAGTGCCTTAACAGTGCCTACAGTGTCAGCTAATGTTAACACAAGTTTGTTAAACCGGTGTTGATAAAGATATTATTCTGCAGAATCTTCTAAGTATACCATACTCGGTGCTCGACATGGATCTCGAGCCATACGCAAGATTCTCCACAACCTCACTAGACCTCGGTGCTCGGCACTGATCTTGAGCCATACATGAAATTTCTCACAATCTCGCTAGACCTCAGTGCTCAGCAGGGATCTTGAGCCATACGTGAGGTTTCTCACACTCTCGCTAGAGCTAGGAGCTCGGTAGGGATCCCAAGCCATACACGAGATTTCTGACAATCTCGCTAGACCTCGACCTCGACATGGATCTCGAGCCATACACAAGATTTCGCACAATCTCGCTAGACATCGGTGCTCGGCATGGATCTCAAGTTATACACGAGATTTCCCACAATTTTGCTATACCTCGGCGCTAGGCATGAATCTCGATCCATACGCGAGATTTCTCACAATCTCACAAGATTTCGGTGCTTAGCACGGATCTCGAGCCCAACGTGAGGTTTCTCACAATCTTGCTATACCTCGGTGCTTGGCATGGATCTCGAGCCATATACGAGATTCCTCACAATCTCACTAGATCTCGACACTCGGCACAGATCTCGAGCCATACGCGACATTTTCCTCAATCTCACTAGACCTCAGTGCTCGACATGAATCTCGAGCCACAAGCGAGATTTCTCACAATCTCGCTAGATCTCGGTGCTCGGCATGGATCTCGACCCACACGCGAGATTTCTCTCAATCTTGCTAGACCTCGGTGCTCGGCACGAATCTTGAGCCATACATGAGATTTCCCACAATCTCGCTAGACTTTAGTGCTCGACGTGAATCTCGACATGCACACGAGATTTAACAATCTCGCTAGACCTCGGCGCTCGGCATAGACCTTAAGCAACGCCTTAGTTGCCCCGCTGCCTCGACGCTTGATGCCTCGGTGCTAGGCACCTCATCGCTTGGCATGGACCTCGAGCTAAGTCCAAGGTGCCCCAGTGCCACAACACCTTGGTGCCCTGCACCTCTGCACTTGGAGTGGACCGCGAGCCAATCGTGTATAACGCCACACTATCTCATCCCCGACCACGCCAGGGGAACGAACTACTCCTTGACGGCTAGTATATCCAACATCCTGGAGTGGGAGGCCTAAGAAGTGGGTAAAAATCCAGCCCATTTGAACCGTCCGATCTCATCTGATCCGGAGATCCCAAAAGACAGGCATATACTCCCGGTAGGCCACCAACAAGCCCACCACCTCAATCCAACCCATAGAAGGGGGCCAACCCGGTCGATTAAGGGTCCCTTTCTCTGCCTATAAATACCAGTCCCTCTCTCCAGTTAGAAGGTTATCACTCTTTCACCTCCAAACTCTAACCTTCTTCTCCAATGACAGACTTGATCGTCAGATTACCTGTTGTTGAGAAAACTCCCAGCGTTTCAAGATTTTTTGCGGGTATTCGGCGGCCAATGGTCAACACAACCTCCACCAGATCCACATATCCCAAACATACATCACCCTCTCATCAGGATCAGATCTACAGCTAAGATCTATTTTTCTCTCTCATCAAAAGAATTCAATATTTGTTGCTCCCACTGAAAAATAGCAGCATGAGTACACATAGAGCACTCACCCAAGGGTTCTTTGTGGGCCTTGGGGAATAAAATTGGACACCAACTTAACAAAGCATGAGAAAGAACATGCATTTAGTCGCGAATACTGATCTATCGCCTAACAACAGATTCTGCACTCTTGAAGCTGAGTTGGTATGGTGATAGATCCCATCTTTTTGCAATAAAGAAAGGGTAGGAATGCATAGCTAACTAGATAAGACGAGGTGGATGTTTGTTGATGGAGACTCGTCGTACAACCTTGGTACATGATTCTGTGCATATCCACATGCTTTAATTTCCTATCTGTTTGGGGCCCAGACGGTTAACAGTCCCTTAGGCTCACCACATAAATGTATGATCCTTCTCTTTCTTTTATAAATTGCCAACAAAATAATGTCGAGCCTGAGCCACGTTTGTCCTGAGAATGATATGATGGAGAATTTGTCTTGTTGCTTGTTGTTTAGTCCCGCATCACTAATTTCATCACATGAAGAACTCCGAATTTTCAAATTTTTTAATTAAGGATCATGCTAAATCCCAAGAACATATATGATCATAGAGTTATCCAAAAGGTGCCCCAAAGTCCAACATTAATTTCATAGGCAAAATATTCGCAAGATCTGCCAACGTTGACATAGCGCATAAGGTATGAATTCTCTCTTACATAGTGGAAGGTTAAGGGGTTGGGATTTCTGCATACGTTGTGCAGTGAAAATAATTTGAAACTATTAGGGCACTTCTAACATATATGGCCTAACATCAACAAATTTTTGTTGTAACCAATCACTTAGTAAGCCACTTCTCCGTGCTAGGAAGTAAGGATACTTTCAAATGGTCGACGTATCCGAGTCTGATACACATTATGTACCGATATTTTTTTGATATTCCCGGGTGTGTACTCAAGGAGTACCAATTTTTAATACATTTTTTTAAAAGAAAATTAAAAACAATTCGTTGAGATAAATGTTTGAGATCCTAGTGTAATTGTAAAAGCTTGTTGTTTACAATTATGTATAAACACAAAATAGGGCTACCCAAACATTTGATAGTTATATTATCATTTACTTTCTCCAAAATACTGATGATCATAATGTACCCTTATAGTTCTATAAAATTGTTTACATGTTTGTATTTTTATCAATATAGATTTTTTTTATCGATAGATGTAATATAAATACTTTATATTTAACGTACCTACCAACGCACCCATGTCCTAATTTTTTGTAAAATTACATATCTTCGTACCCGTGTCATATCATACCCGCATCTCATATCCGTATCTGTCCTTTATAGCCCCCAAGCTTATGGATTTAAGAAGCATGTCAAACTAAGATCAACAAGTATGCTAAACTTTTGTTTTTGCTGAAAAAGATAAACATATGATATCAGATATTTAGATAAACATGTTAACGTCAGAAGTTTAGTTTGCTGAACTTGGAAACATACTCAGTATCGACATCAGATGTTTAGAATTTCTATTATTGCCACTCCCAACCATCAAGCTTGTACATGAATAACGATTTGGGAAAATTGATAACTAATCAACCCTAGTAATGTGCGTTACCTAGAATTGATTTTAAAAACTGATGCTGCTTTTTTTTAGGTGGGTGCACCGGATGATCAATTCTTGTATTAATGTGAAAAGCTCAGATCGCAGTCGTCACTCTAATATGGATGAGAGACTAGTATTTAAATGGATTTGTAGCTGTGGTTGTGGTTGCGCTGGTTGTTGGACGTCGAAAACCTGAAAAAAGCCTGAAACACCGAGAGTTTTTCCGGTGACAGGCCCTCCGACGATCAAGTCAGTAACCAGAAAATATGAGTTAGGAATTAGTGGGCAAAATGTTCATTACCTGGTAATTAAGGAGAGGGGTTTATAATTATAGACATGTGGAGTATTAGTTAGGGAAAGATTTCTTAACTGATTAATCAAATCTCTTTGATTAATGATCTGATTGGTTAATTATCTCCCCAATTTTAGGAGATTTGATTACCCCCCATAAATGGCTGGTCAACCTTTCTCAGTTGGGCTGCAGTTTTTGAATGTAGGCCTGAAGATGGCCCATGTTTGAGTTGTGGGCTTGTAACTGCTGTGAGATTACTGTCTCGCCCTAGTAATCTCGAGAATCGTGAAAGGATCAAACAGTTCAGATTGACTTGAGTATTTTACCCATATCACAGGCCCCCCATTCCTGGAGGTTGAGTGTAACACTTTCGAGGAGTAGTTCTCTCAGGTGTGGAAAAAAATCAGATGTTGACGTGAATTTCATGGAGATCCCACGGTTAGTGTTAGGCGGTGCTCGTGACTGGCTCGAAAATCCACCCCGAGTGCCGACCATGTGTGCCTCAGCGAGACGAGGTGGTGAAGTCAAGATTTGTTCATGCGTGGCTCGAAGTCCATGCTGAGCGTTGATCCTGTGTGCCTCGGAGAGACGAAGGGTGAGGCGGCGATGTCTAGACATGTTCGGCCATGACTCGAATTCCATACCGAGCGTCGAGCCTGTTTGCCTCGGCGAGAGGAAAGGTGAGGTGGTAAAGAAGAGGTCCTTTTTGTGTGCGGTTTGAAGTCCATACCGAGCACCGAGCCTGTGTGCCTCAGCGAGGTGAGGGCTAGGCAGTGAAGTTGATGAATTTTTTCGCTTGTGGCTCGAAGTCCATGGCGATGGATGAGGCCAAGCTGGACTTCGAGCCACGCAAAATTGATGAGTTTTTTCACGTTTAGCTCTGAGTCCATGCAAAGAGCCTAGTCTGGGTTGCTCGCCGAGGTGAGGGGTGAGGCAACAAAGTTTTATAAATTTTCTCGCGTGTGGCTAGAATCCATGTCGAGGGACGAGGCCAAGCGAATTTGATGAATTTTTCTGCGTTTGGCTCGAAGTCCACACCAAGGGATGAGGCCAAGTGAAATCAAGAAAAATTTTCGCATTTGGCTTGAAGTCCATGCAGAACGCCGAGCCTGGGTGTCTTACCGAGGCGAAGGGCGAGGCAACGAAGTTGGATGAAGTTTTTCGCATGTGGATCTAAGTCCATGCCAAGGGACAAGGTCAATCTGAGTTGATGAATCTTTTTCTGTATGGCTCGAAGTCCATACAGAGCGCCGAGGCCAAGCAAAGTTGATGAATCTTTTCGCGTGTGGCTTGAAGTCCACACCGAGGGACGAGGCCAAACAGAGTTGATGAATCTTTTTGCATGTGGCTCGAAGTCCATGCAGAGCGCCGAAGCCAAGCGAAGTTGATGAACTTTTCTGCGTGTGGCTCAAAGTCCACGCCGAGGGATGAGGCCAAACCGAGTTTGATGAATCTTTTCGCATGTGACTCGAAGTCCATGTAGAGCACTGGGGGCCAAGCAAATTTGATGAACTTTTCTGCGTGTGTCTTGAAGTCCATGTCGAGGGACGAGGCCAAGCAAAGTTGATGAATCTTTTGGTGTGTGGCTTGAAGTTCACACTGAGGCGCGAGGCCAAGCAGAGTTGATGAATCTTTTTGCCTGTGGCTCGAAGTCCATGTAGTGCACCGAGGCAAAGCAAAGTTGATAACAAATTTCCACATGTGGCTCGAAGTCCACACCGAGGGATGATGCCAAGCAAAGTTGATGAATCTTTTGGTGTGTGGCTTGAAGTTCACACTGAGGCGCGAGGCCAAGCAGAGTTGATGAATCTTTTTGCCTGTGGCTCGAAGTCCATGTAGTGCACCGAGGCAAAGCAAAGTTGATAACAAATTTCCACATGTGGCTCGAAGTCCACACCGAGGGATGATGCCAAGCAGAGTTGTTGAATCTTTTCGTATGTGTCTCAAAGTCCACACCGAAGGGCGACCCAAGCGGAGTTGATGAATCTTTTTGCATTTGTTTCAATGTCCAAGTTGAGGGACGAGGCCAAGTAGAGTTGATGAATCTTTTCACGTGTGGCTCGAAGTCCATGCAGAGCGCCGATGCCAAGTGAAGTTGATGAGCTTTTTTCGTGTGTGGCTGGAATTCTATGCTGATGGATGAGGCCTAGCCAAGTTGATGAATCTTTTCATGTGTGTCTCGAAGTGCACACCGAGAAATAAGGCCATGCAGAGTTGATGAATCTTTTCGCACATGGCTCGAAGTCCATGCAGAGCTCCGATGCCAGGTGAAGTTTCTGAACTTTTCCGCATATGGCTTGAAGTCCACACTAAGGGACGAGACCAAGCGAAGTTGATGAATCATTTTATGTATGGCTCAAAGTCAATGCAGAGCGCCGAGGCCAAGCGAATTTGATAAACTTTTCAGCGTGTTGCTCGAAGTCCATGCTAAAGGACGGGGCCAAGTGAAGTAGACAGACTTGGGGATTCTTCTCCCCATCTGAGTTGTAAAGAGCGCGTGAGAAGCGCATGAGTTTGCCAATGTCACTACCACTGTGGGAAGCACGTGATCAACACGTAAGATGGCTGATGTTAACATCATTGTAGGAGCACGCACACTGCACGTGAATACACTGACATCACCATTATGGAAATCGAGGAGTTTTTTCTTATCAGTCGTTGGATTGAATCATAGGGCTGGTCTTCTTTTTAATTATGTCGAGGGTTCAGTCCAGTGCTTTCGCCTCCACCTCCGGGTTCGACTCGGTGGGCATCGTGCAGAGTGTATCATCCGAGTCATCTTCTTTGGAGGAGATACAGGAAGTTAAGGTAGTCAAAGTTCGATCCCACGATAGAGGAGAGGAAGGGGAGGAGGGAAAGGATGTGGAGGAGGAAGAGGAAGAAGAGGAAGAAGCGGAAGAGAGTGGCAAGGGTGCACCCTCAGGTGAAGCAAATCATCCAAATCATTTGGCCTCTCCCTCACCTCCGTGAATCCCACGTCCGCCGAGAAGAAAGTTGACATTATTTTACCGCCGTGCCGGAAGGCCGATCCTATCGAGTAACTTCTAGAAGGTGGCATTGAGACCCCATATACTAGGAACTCGTATCATTAAGGGTGTAGCTCTAGATGACCTCCTAGATCTGATCAAGTTCAGGATACAGCTGCCTTCGCTCAACCGACAGAAAATTGAGGCCGATAGGATAGAGAACACACTTATGAAGACCGACCTCCTTCAAATTCGGTTGTGCTACTACATTCCCCGACAATGCGATCTGATGATTCCGAACCTCGGACTCAGGCTGACGGAAAATCTAGCCTCTTGGTTTTGCATGTTCCCCTTGGATGCCTTCATCTCGAGGCTTCAACTACCCATGTACCCATTCATCAAGGAGGTACTAAATTGGGCTGGTGTGAGTCTGATGTAGTTCGGGCCAAAATCATGGACTCCTTTACAATGAGAAGGGTGTGTTGCTAAGGTTGACATATTTCTAAGCGAGCATGGGCCTCAACACCACCATGACGTACAGGGGAATTTGCATCTTCTCACCTCGACCCGGGAGGCGCGTCGTGAAGTAGAAGTAGTTCGTCACCCGAAGCCTCCAGTCTTGACATCTCTATGAGACGGTCGTTTTGGATCCCGAAACATAAATCCCCGAGACCTGAAGGCTTCACCGCACTAGAGAAGAACATACTGGAGAAGATCTTCATTGGGGCGAGTGTGAGTTAGCCGAAGGTGTCTGAGAGGCATCTTGTTAGGATTAGACTAAGCTCTGCTGACCCTTGTATGTTTTCTATTTCCTTTTCACATTCAACTTATTTCCTTAGTGCTAACAACTTAGTCTTTCTATTGCAACAATGATCGATGATAAGGACATCGAGGTAAGGATGGCAGCCTTGGCTAAGAAGAAGCAACAGATTAGTCTAAGGAGAAGAAGAGGCCCACTGCCTCTGCTTCCAAGCGGACCTCCGAGGGGATGTCTAAGAACTCAAGGGCCCTGACAATCACCAGCTCGTCTAACACTGCAAAGGTAGCTCCAAGCTCGGACAGTCTCAAAGTGGCCGAGTACGTGAGGGTCGGGCTCCCTCCAGGTAATCCCGAGTCCAAGGCCATTCATCGGGAGGAAGACATGGAGCCTTGGAGGCCCGACTGGGCTGTGAAGGTGATGAACTCGATCCTGGGGGGTTCGGTTGCTATGGAGATTGTGAACAACCTCGCGATGCCCTGTGATAGAGAGTGTCTCGCGATCGAACATTCGACTCGAGCTACATGAAGTGGGCTCAGGCCGACATGATGGTAAGTATCCCTCTCCAAATGTGTTCGTTCCTTTCAATCAATAGAAGTTTGTGCCTTTTTTTCTAAATTTCATTCCTTCGGTTTGCAAGCAACTCGGCAAGGGA